>JAXRKP010002676.1:20000-25000 GCA_037039925.1 Doris montereyensis | reverse complement strand
ACCCTTGAAACGGAGACTCAAAGCTTACACACCTCAGCTGGCTCGGGGTCAGTCGTGGGTCCTACGGCTTAACTGCCCGTCGATCGGTGATCGGGTTGGCTCCATTGGTAATTACATTGGGAAAAAGGGAGCCACCCCTTTCAATGCCGAGGCTCGCTTAACTCCTTTTTGAGAGCCGGTTTACTCTTGGTCATTAGAAGTAGCTCTCATGAGAATGACCATATTTTCGGCGACCAATCTTGCCCCGTATGGGTTTCAGCCGCCCGACCAGCCACCAATCTATCAATTATTACCCTTACGTTTTAGTGCTCTCCAATCACTGGCTTTCCGTCGCCCGACCAGACACCAATCTATCAATTATTACCCTTACGTTTTGGTGCTCTCGAATCACTGAAAAACTCCGTCGCCCGAACAGACACCAATCTATCAATTATTACCCATACGTTTGGTGCTCTCCAATCACTGGGTTTTCGTAACCCGACCAGACACCAATCTATCAATTATTACCCTTACGTTTTGGTTGCTCCAATCACTGGGTTTCCGTCGCCCGAACAGACACCAATCTATCAATTGTTACCCTTACGTTTTGGTGCTCTCCAATCACTGGCTTTCCGTCGCCTGACCAGACACCAATCTATCAATTATTACCCTTACGTTTTAGTGCTCTCCAATCACTGGAGTTTCCGTCGCCCGACCAGACACCAATCTATCAATTATTACCCTTACGTTTTGGTGCTCTCCAATCACTGGCTTTCCGTCGCCTGACCAGACACAATCTATCAATTATTACCTTTACGTTTTGGTGCTCTCCAATCACTGGGTTTCCGTCGCCCGACCAGACACCAATCTATCAATTATTACCCTTACGTTTTGGTGCTCTCGAATCACTGGCTTTCCGTCGCCCGACCAGACACCAATCTATGAATTATTACCCTTACGTTTTGGTGCTCTCCAATCACTGGGTTTCCGTCGCCCGACCAGACACAATCTATCAATTATGTTTTGGTGCACCCTTACGTTTTGGTGCTCTCCAATCACTGGGTGTCCGTCGCCCGACCAGACACCAATCTATCAATTATTACGTTTTGGTGCTCTCCAATCACTGGCTTTCCGTCGCCCGACCAGACACCAATCTATCAATTATTACCCTTACGTTTTGGTGCTCTCCAATCAACCAGACACCCAATCTATCACCATTACCCTTACGTTTTGGTGCTCTCCAATCACTGGCTTTCCGTCGCCCGACCAGACACCAATCTATCAATTATTACCCTTACGTTTTGGTGCTCTCCAATCACTGGGTTTCCATCGCCCGACCAGACACCAATCTATCAATTATTATGCTTACGTTTGGTGCTCTCAATCGGCTTTCCGTCGCCTGACCAGACACCAATCTATCAATTATTACCTTTACGTTTTGGTGCTCTCCAATCACTGGCTTTCCGTCGCCCGACCAGACACCAATCTATCTTATTACCCTTACGTTTTGGTGCTCTCCAATCACTGGCTTTCCATCGCCCGACCAGACACCAATCTATCAATTATTACCCTTACGTTTTGGTGCCTTCCACGTTTTGGTGCTCTCAATTGTTACCCTCAATCACCGGCTTTCGTCGCCCGATCTATCAATTATTATCTTTACGTTTTGGTGCTCTCCAATCACGGGTTTCCGTCGCCCCAGACCAATCTATCAATTATTACCCTTACGTTTTGGTGCTCTCCAATCACTGGGGTTTCAATCTCTATCAATTATTACCCACGTTTTGGTGCTCTCCAATCACTGGGTTTCCGTTGCCCGACCAGACATCAATCTATCAATTGTTACCCTTACGTTTTGGTGCTCTCCAATCACTGGGTTTCCGTCGCCCGACCAGACACCAATCTATCAGTTACCCTTACGTTTTTTGGTGCTCTCCAATCACTGGTTTCCGTCGCCCCCAGAACGCCGCCCGGTCCCCGGTCCCCGTTTGGGGAAAGAACTTAGAATCGGCTTGTTGGTTTCTATTTGGAAGGTGGAGGGCATAAGGGGCCCAACATACGGTAGAAATAGTAATCCGTGTTAGGGTGTGTTCAATTGAACCCTTCAATAATAATAAACAATTAACTCTCGCTTAAAAGTCATGTGAGTTGAGTTATTTACTTCCCATTTGGCTTTTTATTTACTTTAAGTTTACCTCAATGGCGTCTCTTTCTGTCGTCTGGCGATCAATTGCCAAAAATTTAATAATAATAATAATAATATGAATAATAATAATATGAATTTTTTTTTAACGAAAATAACATAAATAATGTGAATAATATGAGTAATAATAATAATAATAATAATAATAATAATAATAATAATAATAATAATAATAATAATAATAATAATAATAATAATAATAGTAATAATATAATAAGTAATAATAATAATAATAAGAATAATAATAATAATAATAATAATAATAATAATAATAATAATAATAATAATAATAATAATAATAATAATAATAATAATAATAATAATAATAATAATAATAATAATAATAATAATAATAATAATAATAATAATAATAATAATAATAATAATAATAATAATAATAATAATAATAATAATAATAATAATAATATATAATAATAATAATAATAATAATAATAATAATAATAATAATAATAATAATAATAATAATAATAATAATAATAATAATAATAATAATAATAATAATAATAATAATAATAATAATAATAATAAGATAATAATAATGCTAATAATAATAATAATAATAATAATAATAATAATAATAATAATAATAAGGATCATAATATAATAATAACAACAATAATAAATAATAATAATAATAATAATAATAAAACAATAATAATAATAATAATAATAATAATAATAATAATAATAATAATAATAATAATAATAATAATAATAATAATAATAATAATAATAATAATAATAATAATAATAACAATAACAATAACAATAAAGATAATAATAATAATAATAATAATAATAATAATAATAACAATAAATAATAATAATAAGATGAAGAAGAAGAAGAAGAAGAAGAAGAAGAAGAAGAAGAAGAAGAAGAAGAAGAAAAGAAGAAGAAGAAGAAGAAGAAGAAGAAGAAGAAGAAGAAGAAGAAGAAGAAGAAGAATAAGAAGAAGAAGAAGAAGAAGAAGAAGAAGAAGAAGAAGAAGAAGAAGAAGAAGAAGAAGAAGAAGAAGAAGAAGAAGAAGAAGAAGAAGAAGAAGAAGAAGAGAAGGAAGAAGAAGAAGAAGAAGAAGAAGAAGAAGAAGAAGAAGAAGAAGAAGAAGAAGAAGAAGAAGAAGAAGAAGGAGAAGGAGGAGGAGGAGGGAGGAGGAGGAGAAGAAGGAGGTGGAGAAGAGAGAAGGAGGAGGAAGAAGAAGAAGAAGAAAAAGAAGTAAGAAGAGAAGAAGAAGAAGAAGAAGAAGAAGAAGAAGAAGAAGAAGAAGAAGAAGAAGAAGAATAAGAAGAAGAAGAAGAAGAAGAAGAAGAAGAAGAAGAAGAAGAAGAAGAAGAAGAAGAAGAAGAAGAAGAAGAAGAAGAAGAAGAAGAAGAAGAAGAAGAAGAAGAAGAAGAAGAAGAAGAAGAAGAAGAAGAGGAAGAAGAAGAAAAAGAAGAAGAAGAAGAAGAAAAAATGATAAAATGAAATCTGCTACAGACCTAAGTATCCCAATACACTGTGCCGAATCGAACAAAAATTATACATTACATTACTAGCGTTTTGCCTATCTGGACTGAGGTATCGTGGAAGGTCTAAGTGCTACACACATTACATTCAAGAGATGAAATCGATCTCTGCAAAGTCTACTCCTGTTAAAATATTAATCGATTTTTTATGTTACATCAATCAATCTTCGGCAATTTTTGTTTCGTTGGGTTGGGTCCCCTCTCCCCCCCAACCCTAATAAATCTACAAATGCTGTAGATAGCCTGAATATCGTTTTGGTAAAGCAATGTTTCTCGTTGCCTGAGGTTTTTTAATATTTATTTACTCTCAACAATTATTTCAATTACGATGAAAAAAGAAGGGACATAATTATATATATATATATATATATATATATATATATATATATATATATATATATATATATATATATATATATGTGTGTGTGTGTGTGTTGTATATATATATATATATATATATATATATATATATATATATATATATATACATATTAATACACACAAAATATTATATATATAATACATCAGGCGGAGCAAAAAGAAAAGTGTCAACCATTGG
Organism: Doris montereyensis; assembly: GCA_037039925.1. Classification (NCBI taxonomy): domain Eukaryota; kingdom Metazoa; phylum Mollusca; class Gastropoda; order Nudibranchia; family Dorididae; genus Doris; species Doris montereyensis. Next base: position 20,735 of record JAXRKP010002676.1, on the reverse strand, counting down.
AGGTCAATGACACAAAACCCTCAGTATGTTTTTTCTCTCTAATTTGCATACTTGAAGACAAATTATTTGTTTATTAGATGTGTAAAAATCTATGCATTTTATGCATTAGTCTTTGTACAACAAGCTTAAATGTAAGAGTAGGTGAAAAAACGCAAAATCGATGGGATCAACGTTTCCCCTAGAAACAAGAATGTAGTGTTGCCTTACAAAGCTAGAACAAAATCACACTTCTATTGAAAACGTTTTTATCTAGTTGTCTTCTCTTTGAATTAATCCTTTCGATACTTTAAGGAGTTATCAACAATCAGACTTTGATGTTGGTGACATTGTTTTGTTTTTAAATTTAGTCTAATCTTCATATCCGTTATCAAGTGAAGTTAACAAAGATAATCCTTATCTAGTTTAAAGTGTGTTCGTGGTGGTATTTAACGGTACTGATACTGATGTTATGAAACCCTTTTCAAAGGGTTAGGAGAGATTCTGAACTATGCAAGAATGTGCAGACAAACAATGGAGTAAAAATTCAAATCTAGTACGCGTAATAGAGCGATAAGAAAAAATTACAAAACCCGGATCATCAAAACACCAAGCGGGCCGAGTTGATCAAAGATTAAGAATAGAAATCAATGTACAACAAGTAAAAGATCTTGATTTATCCTAAGATGACAATCCGGGGCTCAAATTGCAAGGTAAGATTCGGCGAGAATGGAAAAGAAATAAGTTGCACATCTGCCA
>JAXRKP010002676.1:5000-15000 GCA_037039925.1 Doris montereyensis | reverse complement strand
TTGGAGTTCTTCCATCGATATATCTACATCTTCAGCTGTCTCATCTGGATTACTTGTTATTCTTAATAATTGATCGATACTCCTTGTTTCATATGTTCTGGAGGGATTATGTAATTGTTGAAAATACTTTCTCCACGTTTCCATGATTTCGCTGTCTCCTTTCATTCTTTCTCCTTTAGCGTTCTTAATTTGTCGTATTTGTCTCATGCTCTTCATTTTGCTCCAAAGCAGATTTTGATTTCCTTGATAGCTTTCTTGAAGTCTTTGTCCAAACTCTTCCCACTGTTCCTGTTTTGCTTTTCTAACTTCATCTTTGGCGATAGTTCTTTTACTCACGTTATCTATCCTATCCTCTGACCTCTTTGTTTGCATTTCTTCCAGACATCCTTCTTTTCTTTGATCTTAGTCTTGACCGTCTCATTCCACTATGCTGCTCTTTTCCTATCTCCTTTAATTTGTTTCCTACTACAGACCTCTTCATTACAACTAGGAATGTTCCTTTATACATTTGCCACTTTTCTTCTATTGTGCTATCATTCAGATCCATCTACCTTTCACTGATAAATCTTTTTATCCTAGCTTGATATATCTGTTTTACTATTGGTTTATTTAGTTCTTCAATTTTAAGTTTATTGGCTTTCTTCTCTTTCCTTTTCTGTTTATTTTCTTCAGTCAGTAATCTCATTTTGGCAATCACTAAGTGATGATTGCTAAATATTTCTGCTCCACTGTTTACTCTTGCATCTATTGTACTGTAAAAAAAAGGAGATGCTAAATATTATATAGTCTATCATTGACTTTTTACATCTATTTTCATTTACTCTCGTATATTCATGGATATCTTTATGAGGAAAAAATGTGTTAGCTATTTTCATGTTATTCTTTAGGCAAAAATATATTAGTCTCTCTCCAGTTGCAGAAGTTGTTGTCTCTCCTTCTTTACCTATTACTCCTCCTCATGTTTCTACATTGTTGCCTGCTGTAGCGTTTAAATCTCCTAAAACCATTAATTTCTGTTTGGGCTTAAGATTCTCTACAGCTGTTTGTAAATCGTTTGCGAAGATATATTTTCTTCTTTGGTCGCGTCTTCGTTTGGTCCATAAGCTATTGATAATTTAATTTCTCGTCCTTTTGCTTTAATATTTACCTCTAATAGCCGTGGGCTTATAAATTTCCAACTTTCTAGTAGCTGTTTTTGCCTGTTATTCATTAGGAGGCCTATTCGTGCTCTAGCTCTATCTTTGACATCTACTCCTGAGAAGATTAAATTATGATTTGGTCCCATATTTTCTATTCCTTGTCTTTTTTCTTTGTTTCTGTAATGACCAAAATGTCTACTTTGAATTTTTCCATTTCTTCGGCTAATTTTACTCTTTTCCATTTATAGCCCTTATATTCCATGTTCCAAAAATCACAGTCCGTGTTCTTTTCCAGAGTCGTCTTCGAAAGTTCAAGCCGGGTATATCATCATATTTAGTACTTTGAATCAATTGGTTCTGGATAAGCAGGGGATTAGCCCACTGTACCCTAGGTAGATAGTGGGGCTGCCACCTTGAGGCCCTCTACCGGGACTTGTTAATTTCTGTCGGGGTTACCTCCATTAGCCTCTGGTTGCCCAAAACCAGCCTGCAAGGCAGCAGGTTGTTGTTTTCTGTCAGAGTTAACTACCTTAGCCTTTGGCCAACCGAGACCGGCCTGCGCGAGCCAGCAGGAGACTCGTGGAGGACGGGACTGCCAAATTCCCGTACAGGTGCTTACCTGTCCATTCCTCGGATTATTATTATTATTACTATTATTATTATTATTATTATTATTATTATTATATTATTATTATTATTATCATTATTATTATCTCGGAGGGCTTGGGTACCTTTCTCGGGGGGGGGGGGGGGGTTCAAAATATATTTAAAGCCATATGCCAAAGTTAGAACAGACAAGATTGTAAATGCACGGAAAAGAAAGACACGGTTTGGAGTTAAAATATAACCGATTAACACAGGCATCGCCAAGCGCCTACAGCTAGTACATGACTATGTGTGTGTGTGTGTGTGTGTGTGTGTGTGTGTGTGTGTGCTCTTGTAAAGGTGACAAAATAAGGACATTCATGTGATACACAAGCCGCAAAAGAAGTCATTTTTAAAATGAGGACCAACTTTTTCGACCTCATTTTGCTGAGACTGAGACTTCTATGACCAATAAAACAACTCGAATGAGGTCCTGGAGTGAAGAACAAGTTGAGACCGCATTTTGACTATTTTGTGAGTAACGTGTGAATCGGCTCATATACACATATTAGGATCATTTTTTCACACACAAACCATAGACATTCAACAGGTCATCCTTCTGATCTTGTTTTGAACCATCTATTTGATTGGATGAAAGCCCTTCCATTCAACCAATCAACTAACAGTTTAGTCAAGCTGGTTCCCAGATACCGCGGTTTTGATTTCCATTTCCTTGAAATAGCTTTTATTGTGTCAGACTTGCAAAGTGTGATCATGTCAGAAAAACGAACTTTCAATAACTTTTTTGCTCTTTTACAGCGGCCAAAAGAAAGGGGTGATATTGAATAATGTTATTCTTGGAAAAAGTTTCGTTCAGTTTGTTAATTCGCAGTGTGTGGATGATTTTAAACAGTAACTGAAAATGTATTATTTTAGAAAAATATTAAGATTAGCTGCTTTGCCTTTGGTTAAGAAGAATACCCTAAGACCCAGACTAAATGAATAGATCCCGAATCTGGCAATAGGCATATTTTATTAATCTAGATTCTAGGCCTAATAGATCTGCTCTTTATAATTAGATCTAGATGTCTAACTGTAGCTCTAGATCTATAGCTAGAGCTAACTTAGACCTAGACCTAAAAATAGCTAGGATTAATTTCTTGATTAATAAATCTAGGGCGAAATATGACACTGAGTGACAACTCCACTAATAAAAACGAAACAAACACGTGACGTTTCGGGTATAACCCTTCGTCAGACAACAAACACGAAATATCTATATCTAGAATCTAGATCTAAGTCCTACCTCCGGCATCACACAGTGTGATGTCAGAAGAAAAACATAAAACGTCACGTGTTTGTTGTCTTTATTAGTGGAGTTGTCACTTATTGTCATATTTCGCCTTTGACTTCACTCCAATGTGGCTCTTCGTATTAATAAATCTACATATCTTGCCTCTAGATCTAAACATAGATATATCTCTATAGCCAGTATATAGATCTAGATCTAGAGTTTAGAGCTAGGAAAGGCTCTAAGCATCTAGCGCTTAAGTCTAGATCTAGATCTAAATTTAGAATCTAGGATTTAAATCGTCTGCCAATAATTATTTTAAATGTCTCATGTGCTGGCGTTGATTTTGAGAAACATTAAATTTTCACTGATTCTAAAATTATTTCTCGTTAAAAATAAAAACAAGAACACAATTTTGACTCCAAACAGCCCTATTCCACTTTGATATCCAATGTTGTGCAAAATTTCAGCAACATTTGTTTCCAAATATATAGATTCTAGGCTTGACTAAAGTTTGTGTAGGAATTTGTTTAGGGAGGCGTCCATTTTTTGGGTTATAATATAGGTATAGATGTTTTGATACTTTTTTCTTAATAGACATTTCTTTACGTGTCGATTGCTCAACAAATCAATGTTCCTTGGGCAGAGACTGAGAGAGTATCAATGAAAAGCTCGTCAGGCATGTAAATGTCGAACCAACCCCAATTTCAAATATATAGACAACTTGTTTCCCTTTTGCCACTAATTTTAGTGAACATTATTGCAGAAATAACACCATCAAATGTCATGTTTGTGTGTGTTTGTGTGTGCGTGTGTGTGTGTGTGTGCTCTTGTAAACGTGACAAACTGAGGAAATTCATGTGATACACAAGCCGCAAAAAGAGGTCATTTTCAAAATGAAGACCTGTGAAAAATAGCTGTTATACTTTTATAATTTGTTTTATTGTAGCCTTTCAATGTTCTAAGATATGATCCACCTTTTTGTTTCAATTGTTATTGTAATGCGCTTAGAGACAATATTGTTTTCATGAACACAGCTTCCACCTTCAGCATCATCGCTACTATCACAACTATTACCAGGGGGAAGAGACAGTGGAAATGAATGAAAGTCAAGGTAAGTAAAATGTATTTTTAAGGTAATTGCATGCAGAGAATCAAATGATTTATCAATTGTGACAGCTCGTGTCATAATTACAATATTTGTTAACACCCTTCAGACATGCATTTGTTAGTAGTAATATTTTAATGGTAATGGAAAAATATTGTTTTGACAATGACCTGATGATTGCATGCTCTGTTTCCTATGAGTATTAACTTTGTTGCCTTTAGATTTAGAGTTTGTATTTTTATCATTGTTTTAAAACTATTTTTCAACAGGATATGGACGTCAAGCACAGTGAAGTCAAAACATGGACCAAGCACACCATGGAAAAGGTGATGTATAGTTTATATATTTAGTTTGTCTTGACCATCTCCATTTCATTTATATTTATAAATTATTAATTTAACAGATTTGTCATATTCTCTTAGTCCCACTGTCATCACTACTATCCTATTTTATCTTATAATCTTTTCTTTGATTTTCTGCTTCTACTGACTCTAAGAGTTGTATGATTTTACTATTTACATTTATTGATCCAGTGGCCAGTTGGGCTCTTATCCTTCAGTTGAAAAATTGTTAACATACATTGATGGCATGCACTTTCATATGATTGAAAAGAATGCATTGTCATCAATGATGACAAAAATAAGTATTGGTACAGGATAGTTCCAACCTGAATTCAAACGTTAGATTAGATAAAGCATTTATATAGCCAGGCTCTAAGTCTAAGCAATCTACCTCTCTCTCTCTCTCTCTGTCTCTCTCTGTCTTTGTCTGTCTCTCTCTGTCTCTCTGTCTCTCTGTCTCTCTGTCTCTGTCTGTCTGTCTGTCTGTCTCTGTCTGTCTGTCTGTCTCTCTGTCTCTCTCTCTCTCTCTCTCTCTCTCTCTCTCTCTCTCTCTCTCTCTCTCTCTCTCTCTCTCTCTCTCTCTCTCTCTCTCTCTCTCTCTCTCTCTCTCTCTCTCTCTCTCTCTCTCTCTCTCTCTCTCTCTCTCTCTCTCTCTCTCTCTCTCTCTGTGTTTTTTTTGCTCATTTTTGTGTCTTCTTCCTCCTTTCTTCCACTCTTGTCTCTTTTCTCATTATTTGTTTCTTCTTTCCCTGTTCTCCTCTTCTTCTATTGTCACTTTCCTCTGATTTCTACCTCTTCATTCCTTTCACCTTTTCTCTTTCATCCCTTTTCTCCAAAATGTATCCCTTCTCCACTGTCTCGTCTTTTTATGTCTTGTCCTTTCTCTTTTCTATTTCTCTCTCCACTTCTCTTACACATTCTGGATTTTGGCTTTGCATGATAAATATTGCAACTCTACAATTCAATAAATGTTTGAGGGAAAAAAAAAAAAACATGGATTTTATATTACTGTTTCTTATAATAAAATATCAAATATAACATTTATACAGGGCTTTTCCCCAGTCTTCACCACGCTCTTAGCTCTGAACGATCCCGAAGCAGACAAACAACATGGAACAAATAAGACGCCACACGCAGCCTTTACAAGGCACATTACAATTCTCTTTTGACAAGACAACGTTGTCTACGGCCAGGGAGACCTCGGAATTTTATGTTCATCTCTGAAAGAACAAGAAAAATCGTGTAAATAAATAGTCTTTCCTAGGGACGCAATGTCAGCACCTTGCTGCACAGGGGGATTCGATCACTGCTGAACGCTACTCTTCGTAACACAGGCCAACGTAGCTTAACTTGGTAGAACGTGAACACCACTCGACCATCAACAACAAGTGAACATTTCTATAGTGCTCACATTCACAGTTTTACCATGCTCGTATCGCTTTTACAGTGACGTTTAACCACTGACCAACAGCAACACAGAATACATTGAACAAGACATAGGCCTCTTAGGTAATGTTTACATTTTTTGAATGAAAGACAATGCTGTTAAGGGCTATTTACATCTGACTTGAGTTAGTGAAGCAATCAGAGTGAATCTTATTGTCTCAATCAATGTCTGACAAGATTCAAGTTGGATTTGAACACATGAATTCGGGGAAATGAGTGACGCAATTGTATTTATATTTTCTTACTTAAAGCTGGTAAATAGTCAATAAGGCAAGCTTGTTTGAAATCCAAGAGCTCTTCTGATAAAAAAAAAAGGAGGTTACAGGCAGTATTGAATGAGATTGGGACCTACTTCCATGTCACTCTCAATGACCTCAGTTTGTTGTCACACAGAAAACACAGAAAGACCTCATATTGAAACACACGGGTTACACATTACCAGTAAGTGGACCTCAATTGGCACAATGTCCCCACTTTGGTTTAGTCTATGCATATACTTAAAACAATCTTTTCTTAAACTCAAAGTTTCAGGCAGCTTCTACACGATCTAATCTTACCCCAGACATTAGTCTCTCTTCATATGGTCCTCATTCTGCATATTATGTATGATCCAGGCCTCATTATAGCTCAAATACACGTATGTGTGTGTGTGTGTATGTGTGTGTGTTTGTGTGGGTGGGTTTTGTGTATGTGTGTTTGTGTGTGTGTTTTTGTTTATGTGTATCCGTGTGTGTTTGTATGCGTGTGTGTGTGTTTGTGTGAGTGTTTTGTGTATTATGTGTTTAGGAGTGTCAGATAGGGATATCTTGGAGGAGATGGGGATCGTTTTGATTTCTACGCTAAAGAAATTATTTTTATGATAATCCAGTTTCTACTGTATTTCTATCGTATAATGAATTCAAGTCGAACATAACATAATTTAAATAATAACAAATTCTCAAGTTAACGTTTGGATGATAACGAATTCTCGATCTAATATTTAGAATAATAGAGAAATGTCAATTTACCGTTTGAATAATAGCGAATTCTTAATCTAACATTTTGAATAATAGCAAATTCTCAAGTTAACGCATGAATAATAACGAATACTCAATCTAACATTTTGAATAATAGCGCAATTCAACCTCACTCGAAAGGTATGCATCGTGTGTCGTGTGAAGATGAGAAGGTCAATTTTGGTGAAATCTTAAGTTCACAGGGCGTTTACCTGTCACCGCCACACAGCTTGAATAAAGACTTAGATCTAGATCTATTACATGCTGTAACTGTAAATGTAATATCTGGCTATATCGTGTGGGTGAGGGCTTGGGTTACTGTACGACATGGTGTATGATATCAGTCACACGTCCTCTCGGGCAAGACATGTCTCCGTGTATTCACATTTCGTCCATGCGAGTGTTGCGAGGGTTCATATCTGAAAGCTGACAAGGAAAACTGAGTGGGGCCAATCAAACAGTCGGAATCACGTGGCTCGTTTGGGAAGGGCTTTCTTTCTGACGCTCATGAGCGAGGAAGATAAATAAACTCGCTCGAGTTTGAATAATAAGTCGATTAAGCAAAATACATTAAACCGTTCCGTTCCTTGAAAATATCGTTCTTTACATAAATATTGTATTCTTTTGTAAGAAGCTGATTGATGTTAACAAAATGGTACTCACATAGCCTCCTGTGTTCTGTTTGAAGTTGTGGTTTCTATTTGATTTGATTTACCCACATCCAAAACTAAGGTATCTCGGGGGTTTTGGTAGGATTTTAAACTTTGCCTGGACTGGCCTGAAAACAGCCAAGAGATCTTTAACATGCACAGAGATTTGAGATTTGCACACGGAACCTTCTTTTTATCGCCCGTCTCCAATGGGACTAGGTGACGATCCATTACCTGGGGGGAAATTTTACTCTAAAAAATCTCGAGACATCTTTCGAATCTTTGGCGGACCTTGAACCCATGACCATTTGGTTGAGAGGCTAACACCTTTCCTCTGAACCATCGAGTCCCCTTTAAAGCTGTGTTATAGGCATTTCGCCTAAACGGCGTGAAGAGCCTTTACTTCTCACAATGGGTGCTACAGTCGTATTAATGGGTAGCATCTGTGCATACCACACCCTTTGTGATAACATGACAGTTTAATGTTGACATGACGTCATGGAGAGAATGATCAGTTACTTTAATATTCATCGCAACAGCAGAACGAGCGTAATCACATCTCTGGTCTTTTTCATTATAATTAAGCCTGAATTTGAATCCTTTGATTGTTGCTCCATTTATCATTAACCCACGATTACAGTCATCTGATGCTCCGATATCTTTCCATTTCACGTCAACGGTAAATTACATAAATGTACTGAGGGCGATAGCTGAGTTGTTAACTGAAGTGGATAACAAGCAGTTTTCAGATTAAATGCCATAAAGTTATATATTTCATTTACGATAGGAAAAGGGGATTTGGTAGTCCAGAGACAAGGAGTCGGCCTCTCAATCCAAAGGTCAGGCCCCGCCGACGGTTGAAACATTGGTCCAGGTAGGTGGATCGACACATAGTCCCATCGGAGACGGGCGATATAAAGGAGGTCCCGTGTGTATCACAAGACTCTGTGCACATTAAAGACCCTCGGCTGGTTACAAGACACTCCGGGCAAAATTTAAAATCCGACCAAAAAAAAAACCGAAATCACCTTAGTTGTGAATGTGGGTAATATCAAATCATTTTTTTTTAAACGAGGGGGAAAGGGATATCGTCAACATTGATCAATTAAGATGAATAGTTCAACGCTAAGTTAAATTAGTCAAGTTATATTTTTGTCTTTTCACAGTGTTCTTCAATACAGTTAAACCATGAATAGATCAATCGATACGGATACAAAAACTCCTAGTTCTTTTGGAGAAGATACGCTGCTACGATAACCTCATTAAAATTTAGTAACTTGGCAATTACGTCAACTCAGAACCGAGGACAGTAAGCGTAATACATAATTATTTAGCGTGAAAAAATAGCTTATATCGTAAACAGATCGCTGACCCATGCTGACTTACCATTTGAATTTAAAGAATGCCAACTTACCACCTTTGTTAAAGAAGAAAACCCTTGACACCGAACTGCTTAAGAACTATAGGCCAGTTTCTAATCTTAATTTTATATCTAAATTAATTGAAAAGATTGTAGTGAAATGGGTTCACAAGCATGTTGCCATCAATAAGTTCTGTGTGGACTTCCAGTCTGAGTACCGAGCTTGCCACAGCACTGAAACAGCACTATTACGTGTACACAATGACATTGTCGGCCACCTCCAAACTAACACCAACGTGTCGCTGTTGCTCCTTGATCTAAGTGCAGCATTTGACACTGTCGATCACGAGATGTTTTTGAGGAGAATGAACCATCTCTTTGGAGTTACAGACGCAGCACTCGACTGGTTTTCAAGCTACCTGACAAACCGAAAGCAGCGAGTCATCATCAACGGTGTTCCTTCAAACCCGAGACTACTGAAATTCGGTGTTCTCCCGGTCCTTATTTATTCCTTCTTTACACAGCACCCCTAAGTGACATCCTTACTTCACATGGAATCCAACACCATTTCTACGCTGACGATACCATGCTGTGTTCTCAACATCAAATCATGGATGACTCTGAACAAACTTAAGTTCAATGACGATAAGACTGAACTTATTGTGTTCAAGAAAAAAGGCACTGAAACAATTATCAATGAACTAACCATCGACGATATTCTTATTCAGAACTCTCCAGTTGTTAGGAATTTGGGATTTTTTTCTTTGATGAATTGTTAACTATGAACCACCACATAATGAAAGTATCTCAAACCATATACTTCATTCTCAAAAGTATGAGCCACATTAGAGACGTTCTAGACGTTGAAACCTGTAAAAATGTTATAAATTCACTAGTAACTAGTCGTCTGAATTATTGCAATTCTCTTCTCTACGGTATATCAGGGAGCTCACTGCATAGACTTCAATTATTACAAAACAAGGCCGCAAGAATTGTGACGAAAACAACAAAAAAAACAAGATCACATCAAACATGTCCTACAGTCATTTCATTGGTTACCGATGGAGAAGAGAATTGACTTTAAA
>JAXRKP010002676.1:0-2500 GCA_037039925.1 Doris montereyensis | reverse complement strand
AAGGTCATTTACTTTTCTGCACAATGCTCTGTGTTGTTCTTTCCACTGCAATCTATTGTCTATTGTAACTCCTACTCCTAGGTATTTTGTACTCTTAGTTATTTATAGTTTTTACTTATATATGTAATAGTCTGAGTTAATCATTGTTACCTTTTGCATAGTTCTAGTACCTGACATGTTGGATATTTGTTAGGATGATATAATTATCTAGGTGATCTATTATGTTACTTCGTATTATGTTTTCAACTAGTTTACAAGTAACTGAAGTTAAAAGACACAGGTCTGTAATTTTCTTCTCTTGATTGATCTCCTTTTTTAAATAATGGGACTGTATTTACATTCTTTCATTGATTTGGAACTTTAGCTTGGTTAGGAGATGCATGGAATAACAACACATACGTGTAGATGTCTGCTATTTCATGTGCATATATTTTCAATTTTCTCCCAGGTATTTTATCTACACCTGTTGCTTTATGTGTATTGGTCATAAGCAGTAATTTCAGTAGTCCTGGTCTTGTGACCTTTATGGGATTCATTTCAGGATACTTTTCATCTGTAGCACCTGTGGTTAATTTATCACGAATATTTATTTTACTTTTGATGTAGTATGTCCATAATCTTTTGTTATCATGTTCTTTATATAATCTACAGGCGCTGTTCTGCATGCTTGTTGAGCTTTCCTTTTTATTTCTTTATATTTGCTTGTTACTGTTTCTGAGTTATAGTTTCTCATATTGATGAACCATTCATTTTGCGAGCTAGATCTAGATGTTTAGTTACCATTGTGAACCAAGCTTGTTGGATATTTTGTTGGTACATTTTGGCTCATAATGACCAGTAGTTGTTGCTTCAAACGTTTTTGTCTGGTTTCAACATTTTTGGACTCTAACAAAGCTAGGTCCGACGTTGTGTTCCTTGGGAAAGACACTTAACACTCATTTCCTCACTCGACCCAGGTGTAAATGGGTACACGTATTAGCTTTGAAGTAAAAAATATGCGTCAGGCTAGCAGTTTGGCCAGGAGGTGATCATTGTCACCTGTTCCATTTCACACTATTGAAACCGGTATAAGTTCAAGCTCTATGGGTCGTAACGGCCTTGAAAGAACTCTTCTTAACTTATTCCATCCTAGTGAGCCTAAACCAACGTTATTTGAAGACTGTCACCACTGATGACCGGCTCTGGGCAGGACGGCTAAGGCTGACAACTGCACGAGATCAGTTTATGGCGTTGTCACATCTTCGTAATCGATTAGATTTCGCAGTTAGGACAATCGCCCAAATATACGGTACCGGTATATGCAAACTCACCTGACAAGAATCCCATTGAGCACACGTGGGATAAGACTTCATGAAGCTGGACTAAGAAATAGGCATCTTCACATTTACACAGCATCTCCAGGCGACGCCAGAATAATCGATTAGAGTGGGCTCAGCAAGTAGTTGTCGTCCCAGGATGGAATTGAGGTCAACTGTCTGTTACGATGATAGCCGCTCGTTTGGTTTGGAGACAGAAGAAGTTTGGTGCCGTCCACTGGAACGATTCGTCACTGACGTCAGTGCTTGTGTGATCCAGCATAACAGATTCGGAGGAAGAAGTGTCTACATGTGGGGAGAATGTTCATACCACCATCAAACATATCTTCCAGTGTTCAGAGTAAGCGTCACTGCAGACATTTACAGGTTAAGGGGTTTTACGACAGATCTTTGTCTGTATAATAAAACTTTTCAGTAAGATAACGCAAGGCCTCACAAAGCAAACATAATCAGGCATTTTCAAGCACAGCAGCAGCTTCGTGTCATAGATGGCCTGCAAACTCACCTGACATGAATACTTCGTGTCATGGATTGGCCTGCAAACTCGCCCGACATGAATACTTCGTGTCATGGATTGGCCTGCAAACTCGCCTGACATGAATACTTCGTGTCATGGATTGGCCTGCAAACTCACCTGACATGAATATTTCGTGTCATGGATTAACCAGAAAACTCACCTGACATGAATATTTCGTGTCATGGTTAACCTACAAAACTCACCTTACATGAATATTTCATGTCATGGATTAAGAAAACTCACCTGACATGAATATTTCGTGTCATGGATTGGCCAACAAACTCACCTGACATGAATATTTCGTGTCATGGATTGGCCAGCAAACTCACCTGACATAATATTTCGTGTCATGGATTGTAGAAAAACTCGCCCTGACATGAATACTTCGTGTCATGGTCGACCTGCAAAATTGAACACGTCTGGGATGAGCTCAATCGAAGGCTCGCGCCAATTATTGTGACATCGATAACGGACGATTTGAAGCGTTTTTCAGACTCTCTGACTGCAACCAGTATGCGATGCAGATGCAAGGCAAGCATTGACGCTCTTTGAGGTCACATGCAATATAAACATTACCTGCAAGTCCGTTGTTTTTAAGTGCCATTATGTTCTTGATACCCAAGCAGCAATAACCCCATGCCATTGAATCTAGAGAAGCTCAATGTTT
>JAXRKP010002675.1:0-32802 GCA_037039925.1 Doris montereyensis | reverse complement strand
CGCGTGGATCTAGGCGGTGAAGGCACGACCCACGGGAGTACTTCGGGTACTGTAGCTATCTCAACCATGGGCAAATTTCTTAAACCCATTTCATCACTCAGCTTTTCTGCTTCTCTCATGAAGCACTTTCGTTTCATACAGTATGAGTTCCGCCACTCTTCGATCATGTCTCTGCGTCGATCCCCCCCATGGATATCGTCGCAGTCTTTGTAGAGTAAGTATCGAGTAATCACGCCTTACCGATAGCGGTTCCATGTCGGTCATTGCTTGGCAAGCGCTTGTCGGTGAGGATCTCATTCCACCTCATATAAAACACAAGGCCCAGTTGTGGACTTGCTCGAGGGGTCGGAGGTTCGTATGGGAACGAAAGCGAGGACAGGCATGGCATATTCCGCCACGGCTCTGATGTGTCCCACATAGAGTGTTTTCAGGACATTGAACCCAGCGCCCCAGCGGGTATTGGCCAACTTCGTCAATACGTTCAGCCTCAAGAACATCTTATCGGCCAATTCCTCTTTTTTAATCCCTGACCACGGTATCTCAAATTGAGCTCCTTTTTTCGGCGAATCGGTGAGTTTGTGAAGGTGGTATACACCGTCTTTTCCTGATTTACCTGGACCCTCCAGAGGTGACAGTAAGAGCTCAGCACATTAAGATCCTTTTGCAACTTTTGGGCCGCATCCTCTACGTTCTTTGCCTGACACCAAATGGCCATGTCATCGGCGTACATGGTCACGTTGCCAGCTACATTCTGGGCAATGTCGTTGACAAACTAGAAATAAGGTGCAACTTAGAGCTGAGCCAAGACCTGCCTCCAAGGCAGCAGGAGACTCAGACTTGTGGAGGGCGGGATCATCTACTCCCCCTACAGGTGCTTACCTGTCCACTGCCCGGGTCTTCATTTTTATGATTTGATATTCAAGGAAAATTATCGATTTAAAAGAGTCTGGTCCAATCTTATAATCATGACAGCAACAATATACAGACAAGATATATTGCAGGCAAATTGATTTAAAGTGTCTTGATGCAAATAACTTCATCTGACGAGGTTGAAATTGATGGATATGTACCGTTAACAATGGGAAAAAACATAAAATCCCATTGATGGCATGTCAGGTTTTTCATAGAGGAGTCTCCTTGGTGAAGGTCAACGTTTGATGGAATCACCCGCAATGAATAGACATGAATGATATACATGAATAACCCGCAATGAATAGACAGGAATGATATACATGAATAACCCACAATGAATAAACATGAATGATATACATGAATAACCCGCAATGAATAAACATGAATGATATACATGAATAACCCACAATGAATAGACATGAATGATATACATGAATAACCCGCAATGAATAATCTGTAGATTACAATATAGCTTTAAATTGAATGGCATAACAAAAGAAAAACCCTTTTTTGGTTGTTGACTTTGTAAAAATAATCAAGAGTGCTCTTCCACTTTTTTAAAGTGTTTTATGTTCTGCCTGGACAGTCGTCAGTAACATTAGTCAGCTACGAACCCTGAGATCACTGCCATGGTGAACAGGGTTACTTTAAAGAAACAAAGAAAGCCCTTCGACCTCGCCTTAACATTGCTTGCATGTTTTTTCTCTCGGTTATTTGGTAGAGATGCCGTGTTCACTAATATTTTGAATTCTTCTGTCTTCCTATCGACCAGTCGGATCATCGCCGGGTAGCTGTCGCGGGTAGGGCATTTCTCCATCATATTAACGAGAAAATCAATGCGAATACTGTTATCGCCTTTTTTGAGTAAGGCGGAATGATTGTTGTGCCTTTTTTCAAGCAATAAAGACAGATTTTTCGTTTCTGAATGGACTTGTTGGTGAGATGGTCCGGGGATGGGTTGTTCAGGCGTTACTACGACTGGTAACACGGGTAAGTTCATCTGACACATTTCATCGTCGTCACGAGTCATCTTCTCCAGATCGACGTACAATTTTAAAAGGTTTGTGTGTCGACATCCGAGGAAAGTCTTTTCGACATCTGTGGCTAGGTACTCCATTACATATTCCAGATTTCGGGTTATTGTGTTCAGCTGGATATAGCCGTTCATCTGCAGCCAGGATCTCTTAAAGGCTCTATAATCCGGGTTTGAAGAGAGTACGGCCTGCTTACAAGTGACGATGGCGTGATAGTGATCCGTGCTGATAAAGTCAGACTCGTCTCTCTCCAAATGGTTAATGGTTCTGTATCTGTAAGTTTGAAGATGTAAAAATGTTTTATCAGATTATGATTAGTGGACCAACTTCCACATTTGATAAGACACATTTTCATACATTTCCAAATTGTGGAGGCAAAAGAGAACTGCTAACACATAATGTACGAGTACAAATATTGATGGAAGTTTTGTTTACTTTATATTCCACCCAGACGCTGGTGGCAGGCGGTTGGCTGGCACTGCTGGTAGGTTCAATGTAAAAATTCATTAGCTTGACAAAAGCAAACCTTGAACTAAAACCAAACATTTAAACTGTATCAAAGGGAGATTACCTTGGACAGTATTTGTATATATATATGTATGTATGTTTCAGTATACTCTTTTAATGATCAGACTTTGTGCTGGATACAAAAACAAACGTGGGTTGGGTGTAGTTGGCTAGTCTTCACAATTGATATCAAGCTACCGGCTACTAGTAATACCACTACCACTACCAGGCAGAGGATGGAGTTTTTGCCTCGAGATTTCTATCTGAAAATTGAAAATAAAGCGATAATAAAATAATGAAAAAATGCTGCTGCCTGTGTTGCAGTTCCCTAATATTGTACACCACTCGTACACGTTTCAAGTTCCTCCGCATTGGCTATGTTGGGTTCCACCCCCTAAACTGCCTGTCTAGGCACCCCAGTAGTAGCTGAATCTTTCTTTAGATTTTTCTTGAAAAAATTTCGGAATGTTTTCTTTAGGGAGTTCCATTTCCGAGAGGCGGGGTCTGAGAAATTAGATTGTGAAAAATTGTTCTCAAGAGTGATGCTCACTGGTGATCTGTGTTTCTGGTTGGCACATGAATATGGACAAGAGCTCAAAGAATGTGCCGGTGATTGCACAATTTTTTTGCTCTGTCATGTCAAGAAATTATATCCGAACGTCGTTTGAATGGAGCAAGGAGACATTCAATGCAGACAGCGGAGGTTCTAACTTCCAAACTATTAGTTTATAAGCATCTGTTGCAGATTTTGTGATGCACCGATCCCTTCCTGTGTGGGAATTTCATGGGTGCTCCAGGTAGGTCCCATTTCTTCAGTTTTTTAGTTTTACAGTTTTTTCATATCGCTATTTACTTTCTTTATTTAATTCGCCATGATATCTGAGATCTATCACGAGATGATAAAAATTACAGGTGGATTGAATAAATTTGAACAAATCTGGCTAAAGCTATACATCCTTTTCTTCATTTCTTTATTCACCAGGTTGGGACGAAGCTACCTGGAGATGAAGTAATTTGGCACTTCACACAAAACAAAATCTATTTTTAATGCAGCCACAGTGATACTGTTTGTTTTATTACTGTGTTGGTCCCAAGCCCATAACAATGCAGAGGGAAAATAGTTATTTTGGCATAAAGGTGATTCAAAAGCCTCAACAGGCCCAAAGATCTTATTCGTTATTCTGCAACTGTAACAAGGGTTCAAGGGATATAACTGCTGTATGATTTATTAATATTAATATTCCATTATTGAAATATTATGTAGTTTTGTCCCTTTGACAGGTCTCTTTAGCCACGACATTATCGTATGTATGTGTGTTATATAATATTACACGTACATTGTGTTATTATCAATTAGGCGGGAGGGGGTGAGATAATGATATAGACAATGACAGAGACACAGACAGACAGAGGGGGAGAGGAATAGAAGAGAAGATAGACGAGAGACATAAGCTAGTACAGTACAGTTAGTAGACTCGTGATGGAGATGGCCGTCAATCACACGGCACACGAAACTCTATAAATTAGTTATAAAAACACAACTGTTGGATTATTGGACTTTCCAGCCATATAGGTTTGTACACTGGGAGGCGTTGGGGCTGAACCGGAGTGTTGTGAGCTGGTTCCGCCCCACGGGTGGCACAGGTGGGGATTTTTTCACAACGTTGAACTCTTAGAAAGCTACCCAGGAAACAGTACCCAGCTGTAGTAGAGATAAATCTTGTGGGAGTACTAACAGGCTTGTGAACTGTTTGCTCTCCCCAGGGAGTTGAGGACTTTGAATGAAATGGCCTGCTGGGGTAAATGATGTACAGTCAGAGCCTGCTTTTGTGTTGGGACACGAACTATAAATCCATCTTTATATTTTTTTATCTTTTTATTACAATGGCGGTCGGCGGGTCTGCTGGTGGGGTCCCCACCTCTTTCCTATCTCCCATTTATGTCTAGATGGAGCTTCTCTTGTTCTGTCACACGTTTTAGAGTGGAGTGGGAACATCTTGCTGTTTGTCTTTCTTAATTCACTCGGAGCATCCTATGGGCGGTTGACTGGAAATCTTAATGAGACAAAAGTTTCACAGAAATTAAAAAACAAAACACTACTTTTGCTAGTCGTGGAAGTAGTGGTAAGATATTCGTATAATATAACAATGTAAGCAATGTTATAGTTAGTACTTAGTACTAGAGGGGGAGTGAGTTCCTTTGACGGCAAACATACTGTTACTAGTGTCACACTCCAATTATTCCCTTTCATTCCACGTCACATCTGTATTTCGTAAGCGCCGCTGACTGATCTCTTCACTTATACTATTATGATACTAAACCTTCTTTTCTGTGTGTTTGTGTATGTGTGCGTGGTGGATATGTAAGTGTAAGTTGTAAGATGCATGTGCACACGTGGAAGGGGTACGCTTTACCATCTTTGATGAATGCATTATGTCTTCACTCTCAACAGGAAACTTCCAGGTGCCGTCAACAAGTTCACCAGCTATTTCTTATCTCTCTTATCATCTCTCATCTCTGTCACAACACACATACATGTACTTTCACTTAGTCACACAATGCGCTGGTAAACACACACGCACACGCGCACACACACACACACACACACACAAATTAACACGTGCAGACACTGACTTGCTTGCGCTTATTTAATGTATTGTGTTCTGGCTATCTTCCTCTCCCTGTCTGTCTGTCTGTCTGTTTGTGTCCGTCTCTCCCCTTTCCTCTCTACCACACTCCATATCTCCCCCTCTCCTGTCTCCCTCTCCTCCTCTCCCCTCCCCTCCCCCTCCCTCTCTCCCCTCTCCCCATCCCTCTCTCTCCCCCTCTCCCTCTCCCCCCTCCCTCTCCTCTCCCTCTCCCTCTCCCCCTCTCCTCTCCCTCTCCCCTCTCCCCCTCTCCCCCCTCTCCCTCTCCCTCTCTCCCTCTCCCTCTCTCCCCTCTCCCTCTCTCCCTCTCCCTCTCCCTCTCCCCTTCTCCCCCTCTCCCTCTCTTTCTCCCCTCTCTCCCTTTCCCCCTCTCCCTCTCTCCCTTTCTCCCCCTCTCCCCCTTTCCCTCTCTCCCTCCTCTCCCTTTCTCCCTCTCTCCCTTTCTCCCCCTCTCCCCCCCTCTCCCCCTCTCCCCTCTCCCCTCTCTCCCTCTCTCCCCCTCTCCCCTCTCTCCCTCTCCCCTCTCTCTCCCCTCTCCCTCTCTCCTCCTCTCCCCTTCTCCCCCTCCCCCTCTCCACCCCTCTCCCCCTCTCCGTCTCCGTCTCCGTCCCTCTCTGTCTCTGTCTCTCCCTGTCTCTGTCTCTGTCTCTGTCTCTGTCTCTCTGTCTCTCTCTCTCTCTCTCTCTCTCTCTCTCTCTCTCTCTCTCTCTCTCTGTCTCTCTCTCTCTCTCTCTCTCTCTCTCTCCCACCTCTCTCCCACTCTCCTTCTGCTCCCCTCTCTCTTCCTTCCCCTCTCTCCTTCCTTCCTTCCTCTCCCCTCTCCTTCCCCCTCTCCCCTTCCTTTTCCCCTCTCCTTCCCTCTCCTCCCCACTCCTCCCTCCCTTCACTCCCTTCAATCCCTCCCTTCACTCCATTCTCCCTCCCTCCCTTCACTCCCTCCCTTCCCCCTCCCTCCCTTCCTTATCATTAAGACAAGTGTCATACAATCAACGCTGCTCAATTTTTGTAACTGCACCCACGAATCGACGTGTTCATTCATTATTTACTATAATGACTATCGCAGTCAGTGGTTCTCACCATAGTTTGGCCCATGCGTGTTCAGTGTCAGTGTCACTCCCTCTCGTTTCAAACAGAAAAGTTGTTTACCTCAAAAGGTCCATTAAAAAAATATTTGGCTGTATCTGTTACGGCGACGATGGTAATTCATGTGTTATGGCGACGATGGTAATTCATGTGGTTCGGCGACGATGGTAATTCATGTGTTACGGCGACGATGGTAATTCATGTGTTATGGCGACGATGGTAATTCAAAAAAAATATTTGCGACGATGGTAATTAACGTGTTACGACGACGATGGTAATTCATGTGTTACGGCGACGATGGTAATTCATGTGTTACGGCGACGATGGTAATTCATGTGTTACGACGACGATGGTAATTCACGACGACGATGTAATTCATATGACGACGACGATGTAATTCATGTATGACGACGATGGTAATTCATGTATGACGACGGTGGTAATTCATATATGATAACGATGGTGGTAATTCATGTATGACGACGACGATGGTAATTCATGTATGACGACGATGGTAATTCATGTATGATAACGATGGTAATTCATGTATGATGACGATGGTAATTCATGTATGATGACGATGGTAATTCATGTATGATGACGATGGTAATTCATGTATGATGACGATGGTAATTCATGTATGATGACGATGGTAATTCATGTATGATGATGATGGTAATTCATGTATGATGACGATGGTAATTCATGACGGTGGCGTGATGACGATGACGGTGGTAATTCATGTATGATGACGGTGGTAATTCATGTATGACGACGACGGTGGCAATCTTCATGTATGACGACGATGGTAAGTTCATGTATGACGACGGTGGTAGTTCATGTATGACGACGGTGGTAGTTCATGTATTACGACGACGATGGTAATTCATGTCGTTTGATGACGGTGGTAATGGCCACACCTCTTGTAGGTGGACGTTACGAACTGGAACACTGAATTCAACGATTTTGGTTATTCATGTTACTGAACTGAACACTGGAGCACTAACGATTCATAAGATGTTACTGACGGAACACTGGAGCAATCAACGATTTTGGTTAAGATGTTACTGGTAACTCACTGGAGCAATCAACGATTTTTTAAGATGTTGCTGTAACTGGAACACTGGAGCACTCGACGACGATTTTGGTTAAGATGTTACTGTAACTGGAACACTGGAGCACTCAACGATTTTGGTTAAGATGTTACTGTAACTGGAAACACTGGAGCACTCAACGATTTTGGTTAAGATGTTACTGTAACTGGAACACTGGAGCAATCAACGATTTTGGTTAAGATGTTACTGTAACTGGAACACTGGAGCACTCAACGATTTTGGTTAAGATGTTACTGTAACTGGAACACTGGAGCACTCAACGATTTTGGTTAAGATGTTACTGTAACTGGAACACTGGAGCAATCAACGATTTTGGTTAAGATGTTACTGTAACTGGAACACTGGAGCAATCAACGATTTTGGTTAAGATGTTACTGTAACTGGAACACTGGAGCAATCAACGATTTTGGTTAGATGTTACTGTAACTGGAACACTGGAGCAATCAACGATTTTGGTTAAAATGTTACTGTAACTGGAGCAATCAACGATTTTGGTTAAGATGTTACTGTAACTGGAACACTGGAGCAATCAACGATTTTGGTTAAGATGTTACTGTAACTGGAACACTGGAGCAATCAACGATTTTGGTTAAGATGTTACTGTAACTGGAACACTGGAGCACTCAACGATTTTGGTTAAGATGTTACTGTAACTGAACACTGGAGCAATCAACGATTTTGGTTAAGATGTTACTGTAACTGGAACACTGGAGCAATCAACGATTTTGGTTAAGATGTTACTGTAACTGGAACACTGGAGCAATCAACGATTTTGGTTAAGATGTTACTGTAACTGGAACACTGGAACAGAACGATTTTTGGTTAACTGGAACAACACTGGAGCAATCAACGATTTTGGTTAAGATGTTACTGTAACTGGAACACTGGAGCAATCAACGATTTTGGTTAAGATGTTACTGTAACTGGAACACTGGAGCACTCAACGATTTTGGTTAAGATGTTACTGTAACTGGAACACTGGAGCAATCAACGATTTTGGTTAAGATGTTACTGTAACTGGGGAACACTGGAGCAATCAACGATTTTGGTTAAGATGTTACTGTAACTGGAACACTCAACGATTTTTTTGGTTAACTGGAACACTGAGCAATCAACGATTTTGGTTAAGATGTTACTGTAACTGGAACACTGGAGCAATCAACGATTTTGGTTAAGATGTTACTGTAACTGGAACACTGGAGCAATCAACGATTTTGGTTAAGATGTTACTGTAACTGGAACACTGGAGCAATCAACGATTTTCGTTAGATGTTACTGGAACACTGGAGCAATCAACGATTTTGGTTAAAATGTTGGAGCACTGTAAATTTTGGTTAAGATGTTACTGGAACTGGAACACTGGAGCAATCAACGATTTTGGTTAAGATGTTACTGTAACTGGAACACTGAGAATCAACGATTTTGGTTAAGATGTTACTGTAACTGGAACACTGGAGCAATCAACGATTTTGGTTAGATGTTACTGTAACTGGAACATTGGAGCAATCAACGATTTTTCCGTAAGATGTTACTGTAACTGGAACACTGGAGCAATCAACGATTTTGGTTAAAATGTTACTGTAACTGGAGCAATCAACGATTTTGGTTAAGATGTTACTTGGAACACTGGAGCAAACGATTTTGTTAGATGTTACTGTAACTGGAACACTGGAGCAATCAACGATTTTGGTTAAAATGTTACTGTAACTGGAACACTGGAGCAATCAACGATTTTGGTTAAGATGTTACTGTAACTGGAACACTTCAACGATTTTGTTAAGATGTTACTGTAACTGGAACACTGGAGCAATCAACGATTTTGGTTAAAATGTTATTGTAACTGGAGCTAGATTTTGGTTAAGATGAACTGGAACTGGAGCAATCAACGATTTTTGGTTAAAATGTTATTGTAAATGCTAGAACTGGAACACTGGAGCAATCAACGATTTTGGTTAAAATGTTATTGTAAACTAGAACTGGAACACTGGAGCAATCAACGATTTTGGTTAAAATGTTATTGTAAACTAGAACTGGAACACTGGAGCAATCAACGATTTTGGTTAAAATGTTATTGTAAACTAGAACTGGAACACTGGAGCAATCAACGATTTTGGTTAAAATGTTATCAACGATTTTGGTAAAATGTTATTGTAAAGTAGAACTGGAACACTGGAGCAATCAACGATTTTGGTTAAAATGTTATTGTAAACTAGAACTGGAACACTGGAGCAATCAACGATTTTGGTTAAAATGTTATTGTAAACTAGAACTGGAACACTGGAGCAATCAACGATTTTGGTTAAAATGTTATTGTAAACTAGAACTGGAACACTGGAGCAATCAACGATTTTGGTTAAAATGTTATTGTAAACTAGAACTGGAACACTGGAGCAATCAACGATTTTGGTTAAAATGTTATTGTAAACTAGAACTGGAACACTGGAGCAATCAACGATTTTGGTTAAAATGTTATTGTAAACTAGAACTGGAAAACTGGAGCAATCAACGATTTTGGTTAAAATGTTATTGTAAACTAGAACTGGAACACTGGAGCAATCAACGATTTTGGTTAAAATGTTATTGTAAACTAGAACTGGAACACTGGAGCAATCAACGATTTTGGTTAAAATGTTATTGTAAACTAGAACTGGAACACTGGAGCAATCAACGATTTTGGTTAAAATGTTATTGTAAACTAGAACTGGAACACTGGAGCAATCAACGATTTTGGTTAAAATGTTACTGTAAACTAGAACTGGAACACTGGAGCAATCAACGATTTTGGTTAAGATGTTATTGTAAACTAGAACTGGAACACTGGAGCAATCAACGATTTTGGTTAAGATGTTAAACTGGAACTGGAGCAATCAACGATTTTAGCTGTTATTGTATGCGTGGCAGCCACTTAGGTCGCCTGGGTTGTAGCTATAAATAAAAACTGTTTCTTTGATCTACAAAGGAGTTCTCTTCAGAGGAGAGATGAGTGCTTTATTTCGTTCTATAAAAATGTTTATTTACTTAAGTGTTGTGCCTGGACAGTCGTCAGTAACATTAGTCAGCTACGAACCCTGAGATCACCGCCACGGTGGACAGGGTTACTTCAAAGAAACAAATAAACTATGTAATTTTCTATGTATCTACTATGTATCTATCTATCTATCTATTTGTATGCATACACGCATACACACACACACACACACACACATACATATACATACGTACACACACGTACCCATACGTACGTATATACGTACACACACATTCACACACATACCTAACACATACCACACCCCACACACCACCCACACACATCTGCACCTACTCATACACATACACACGCACATACGCACACTCAAGCACACTCACACACATGCGCACACCCCACACATACCTACATACATACATGCACACCCACACATACTACATACACACGCACATGCACATACACGAACACGCACATACACGCACACGCACATGCACGCACACGCACGCACACATACACACACACAGAGGCCAACAGCACATAATTATCTATAAACATTACACACAAACACTAGGAGAAAAAGCCATCAATAAGGAGGATCAGAATCTAAACAGTATTGCCATGCCATTATTTGTACTATCATATTATTATCTTAGTACACTACAATGCATCCTAATCGTCATACCAACATTCATCAGCTATACAGTGCATACAGACATAATACACATAAACACGATCATATCACAATGACACCTGTTACCATATATTACATGTCCCATGCTTGCAATTGTACACCATGTCTTACCAACAAACAAAACCCAATTTGCTAACTGTAGTCTTATTACGTGACCAAGACTTTATTTGTTGATGAAGTAGATGGCAATTGAATAAATGATACAGATCTAGATACACTCGATTCAAATACATGTAGTTCATAATGTCATACATTGTCATGATACAGAATTAGAGACACGCGGTTCAAATAATTCGTCATACATTGTCATATACATTGTTCAAATAATTCGTAATGTCATACATTGTCAGATACAGAATTAGAGACACGCGGTTCAAATAATTCGTAATGTCATACATTGTCGGGATACAGAATTAGAGACACGCGGTTCAAATAATTCGTAATGTCATACATTGTCGTGATACAGAATTAGAGACACGCGGTTCAAATAATTAGTAATGTCATACATTGTCGTGATACAGAATTAGAGACACGCGGTTCAAATAATTCGTAATGTCATACATTGTCATGATACAGAATTAGAGACACGCCGTTCAAATAATTCGTAATGTCATACATTGTCGTGATACAGAATTAGAGACACGCCGTTCAAATAATTCGCAATGTCATACATTGTCGTGATACAGAATTAGAGACATCGCGGTTCAAATAGTTCATAATGTCATACATTGTCGTGATACAGAATTAGAGACACCCGCGGTTCAAATAATTCGTAATGTCATACATTGTCGTGATACAGAATTAGAGATACGCGGTTCAAATAATTTGTAATGTCATACATTGTCATGATACAGAATTAGAGACACGCCAGTTCAAATAATTCGTAATGTCATACATTGTCGTGATACAGAATTAGAGACACGCTCAAATAAAGAATGTCGAATGTCATACATTGTCGGATACAGAATTAGACACGCGGTTCAAATAATTCGTAATGTCATACATTGTCGCGATACAGAATAAGAGACACGCGGTTCAAATAATTCGTAATGTCATCATACATTGTCATTTAATAATAAGAGACACGCCGTTCAAATAATTCGTAATGTCATACATTGTCATGACACAGAATAAGAGACACGCGTTCAAATAATTACGTAATGTCATACATTGTCATGACACAGAATTAGAGACACGCGGTTCAAATAATTCGTAATGTCATACATTGTCATGATGCAGAATTAGAGACACGCGGTTCAAATAATTCGTAATGTCATACATTGTCATGATACAGAATAAGAGACACGCGTTCAAATAATTCGTAATGTCATACATTTTCATGACACAGAATAAGAGACACGCGGTTCAAATAATTCGTAATGTCATACATTTTCTGATACAGATCTAGATATACTCGATTCTATTTATAGTTCTTAAGTTCATAATGTCATACATTTTCATGATACAGATCTAGATATACTCTTTCTTTCTTTATCGGTTCCCATTTTACCTTCCGGTGTATGGGTTCAGATGCCCGATATGATCTTTTTCAGGATGTTTTGTCTTGGCATTTTCTGTTTCCTTCCAAAAAAGTATTTCTATGCTTCAATGCCTCTTTTATA
The DNA here is from genome assembly GCA_037039925.1 of Doris montereyensis. Taxonomy (NCBI): domain Eukaryota; kingdom Metazoa; phylum Mollusca; class Gastropoda; order Nudibranchia; family Dorididae; genus Doris; species Doris montereyensis. The sequence goes on along the minus strand of JAXRKP010002675.1, from coordinate 20,204 downwards.
TCTTCTTCCCACTTTCTCTGAGGTCTGCCTTTTGGTCTTTTACCTTGGGCTTTAGCACTGTATACTGTTTAGCTATTTTCTATTGTCATTCATTCTGTTTACCTGCCCAAACCATCTCAATTGATTTCTATCTCAGTTTGTATGCCATCTGCTTTGTTTGATATTCGACTGAAGGTCATTTTCTGATTATCTAAACAGAACTAAATCATCGGCAATGAAAGCATTGATACATTTACTGGTTTGAGCTTCCACATACCTACATTCATTTTCTTAATTTTGAGGATGCCTTTTTGCGACTGAATCCATAAATGTGATAAACAAAAGAGGACTTAGGATACTTTGCGACTGAATCCATAAATGTGATAAACAAAAAGAGGACTTAGGATACAACCCTCTCTTACTCCTATATCTACATCAAATTCTGCAGATATGCTTCCAGCTACTATCACTGCACATGTTGGTTTATAGTAAAAACTTTTAATGGCTTCTATTAAATGTTGCTCTGCATTGTGTTTTTTAAAGTGCCGAAGTCCGTCCCTCCTCACAGTGTCAAATGCCTTTTCTAAGTCAATAATACACAGGTGTAAATCAATGTTTCTCTCAAGGAATTTTTCTATTATTTGTCTAATTGTAAATATATGATCTTGTACACTTCTTCCTGGTCTAAATCCACTCTGGCGTTCTTCAATCTGATCCTCTACTCTTTTTCCTTGGCGTTTCAGGAAAAGATTATGCCAGGATTCTGGAAATGAGACTAAGTAGTGATATCCCTCTATAGTTTGAGCATTCCATAGCTGACCCTATCTTATGTATTGGTAATATGATTCCCTTTTCCCCAGTCGTCTGGCACCTGTTTGGACTGAATATTGTACTGAATACAATATGCTTGTTGGCATATTGCATGTAGTAGTTTGTTTACCTCTCTCCCTTGGTTTTTAATAATTTCTGGATAAACTTGATCTGCTCTGGGGCTTTTCCTAATTTCACTTTTCTTATACCTGTTTGGATTTCTTCCATTTATATATCTTCATCTTCAGCTGTCTCCTCTGGATTACTTGTTACTCTCACTAATTGATATTTTCCCTGTTTAATTGGTGAAAATGCTTTCTCCATGTTTCCAGCATTTGGCTCTTTTCTTTCATTATTTATTTCTCCTTTTGACATTCATAATTTGTCGTATTTGGCATGCTTTGGTCTTTCTCGTGCTCTTCATTGCCCCCACTACCAGAACAGCTTTTGCTTTCTTGAAGTCTTTGTCCAAACTTTCCCATTGTTCCTGTTTTGCTTTCTAACTTCCTCTTTTGCGATAGTTCTTTCATTCACGTAATCTATCCTATCCTCTGGTCACTTTGTTTGCAAGTAATGATTGCAAGTATTTCTTCCAGGCACCCTTGTTTTCTTTGATTTTAGTCTTTGTTTCCTACCAGACTTCTTCAGTACAATTGAGGAATGTTTCTTTATACATCTGCCACTTTTCTTCTATTGTGCTATCATTCAGATCCATCTGTCTTTCACTGATAAATCTTTTTATCCTAGATTGGTATACCTGTTTTACTACTGGTTTATTTAATTCCTTTATTTTTAGTTTAGTAGCTTTTCTTCTCTTTCCTCATTGAGGTAATCACTAAGTCATGATCACTAAATATTTCTACTCCTCTGTATACTCTTGCATCCAATGTACTGTAAATTCGGTCCTACATTTTCTATTCCTTGTCCTTTTTTCTTCGTTTCTGCAATGGCCAAAATATCTACTTTCTCTGAATCATTTTGGTTTTGAATACACTGTACCTTAGGTAGATGGTAGGGCTGCCACGTTGAGGCCCCCCTACTAGGTCTTGTTATTTTCTGTCAGGGTTAACTCCCTTAGCCTTTAGTCATTCAAGACCAGCCTGCAAGGCAGCAGGTTATTTACTGTCAGGAAACTTTGCCTTTGGCAGCAGGGGACTCGTGGAGGGCTTTATCATTACTCCCCATACAGATGCTTACCTGTCCACTGCCCGGGTCATACATTTTCATGATACAGAACTAGAGACTCTTGGGATTCATATTATATTTTTTGAATGTCATACATTTTTATGACACAGAACTAGGCACTCGATTCATATTATAGTTCTTTATATTCATATATTTTCAGGATACAGAACTAGAAACAGTTGATTCATATTATAGTTCCTCTAAGTATTCATACCTTTTCATGATACACAACTAGAAACAGTTGATTCATATTATAGTTTTTAATGTCATACATTTGCATGGTACACAACTAGAAACAGTTGATTCATATTATAGTTTTAATGTCATACATTTGCATTTTACACAACTAGAAACAGTTGATTCATATTATAGTTTTTAATGTCATACATTTGCATGAAAGGGAACTAGAAACATTTGATTCATATTATAGTTTTTAATGTCATACATTTGCATGGTACAGAACTAGAAACATTTGATTCATATTATAGTTTTTAATGTCATACATTTGTATGGTACAGAACTAGAACATTTGATTCATATTATAGTTTTTAATGTCATACATTTGCATGGTACAGAACTAGGAACATTTGATTCATATTATAGTTTTAATGTCATACATTTGCATGGTACAGAACTAGAATATTTGATTCATATTATAGTTTTTAATGTCATACATTTGCGCCTTGGTACAGAACTAGGAACATTTGATTCATATTATAGTTTTTAATGTCATACATTTTGCATGGTACAGAACCCCAAACAGTTGATTCATATTATAGGTTTTAATGTCATACATTTGCATGGTACAGAACTAGGAACATTTGATTCATAGTATAGTTTTTAATGTCATACATTTGTATGGTACAGAACTAGGAACATTTGATTCATATTATAGTTTTTAATGTCATACATTTGCATGGTACAGAACTAGGAACATTTGATTCATATTCTATTTTCAATGTCATACATTTGTATGGTACAGAACTACGCTCATTTGATTCATGTTATTGTTCTTTATACTCATACGTTTTCCTGATACAGAACTACTACAACTAGAGACACTTCTTTCACTTATAGTCTCTCTAATCCTGATGCATTTTCACTGGCGCCTTTTTCACTCGAATCTCTATTATACGTTCTTTATAATATCCATACGTTTTCATGATACAGAACTAGGGACACTCACATTTACGGCGTCTAGATCTGACGTTTATATGTATTGGGCTTCATCTTTTCTTCTTTGCGTTAACTGACGTCCATTTCACTGGATGACGTCATCATAAATGAGTCTGATTCACATTGGCGTCCACCGTTGCCTTTACGTCGTTTTTTGCGTTTATTTACCGGATGTCTAAAGTCTGGCTGTTCCGGTCTAACAACGTCTGACAATCACTGGCGTCTCTTTACCATGACGTCTTCTTTACTTGTTGTCATTGGCGTCAATACAAACGTCTCGTTCACTGGCTTGTTCACTGGAAACAGCTTTACCTTGGGTCGTAACTTGCTTGACGTCTCTTTGACTGGCTTCTGTTCACTGACGTCGTAGCTTCACTTGTTTCTTGGGAACACGTCAATTCACAATGGCGTCGTTTACCTTTGACTCTCTTTCACTGGCTTTCTTTCACTAATTGGCCTCGTTCACTTGCTTCTTGTACCTGGGTCTCTCAATACCTGACGTCTCTTTCACTGGCTTCTTTTCACTGGAAACAGCTTTCCAAATTGGGTCGTTACCTGGCTTGTTTACCTGACGTCTCTTTCATTGGATTAGTCTGCTTGTCACTGGTGCCAGCAATCACTGGGTCTCTTTCTTGCTTATTGTGATGGCTTCACCAATGCAAATTGGCGTAGCTTGCTTGTTCACTGGCACCAGCACTGCACCCTTGGGTCGTAGCTTGGCTTATCACTGGCCTAGTGGGAACTTCTTTCACTGGCAATGCACAATGGCTCTGTTTCACTGGCACCTCTTTCACTTCTTCTTTCACTGGCTTGCACTGGGCTCAGCAATGAACAATCAACTGGCTCTTCTATCAATGGCTCTTCTTTCACTGGCTCTTCTTTCACTGGCTCCTCTTCACTGGCTCCTCTTTCACTGGCACCTCTTTCACTGGCTCCTCTTCACTGGCTCTTCTTTCACTGGCTTTCTTTCAGCTCTTTCACTATGGCTCTTTCACTGGCTCTTTTCACTGGCTCCTTTCACTCCTCTTCTTCACTCCTCTCCTCTCTCTCTCTCTCTCTCTGGCTCTCTTTCTCACTCTCTCTCTCTCTCTCTCTCTCTCTCACTGCCTCTCTCTCTCTCTATCTCTCTCTCTCACTGGCTCTCTCTCTCTCTATCTCTTTATCTACCTCTCTCTTCTCTCTCTCGCACTCTCTTTCACTGGCTCTTCTCTCACTGGCTACTCAGAGCGACTGGCTCTCTCTTCACTGGCTATCTTCTTTCATCTGGCTATCTCTTTATCTACACTCTCTCTCTCACTCTCTCTCTTCACTGGCTGGCTTTCACTGGCTCGTTTTTGTTGTGTCACTTTGAGATTCTCTTTCACTGGCTCTTCACTGGCTAGCCTGTCACTGTCTCCATTCAAATTGGGCCTCTTTCCCTGTACTTGCTTTCACTGCCTCCTCTTGGACTGACATCCGTCTTTCTCTGGCACCCTCTCACTCGTGTCTCTTGACAATAGGTGTTTCTAACTCCATCAGGTCTGAGGGGTTCTCTTCAACTCTGACCTAATCCCCGACTTGTCCGTCATCGGTCATTCAGGTTATTATCTAGGTTCTGACGTCTCCCCTCTATCTGACTTGATTCATAGTTATTTTTCTCTCTAGGGAACACTTTTCTTCATCTTCTACCGATGTATGTCCCTTTGTCGACGAACAGAAACCTTTAGTTTCTTGTATTTCATTTTCTCCCACTCTAAAATCTACCCACACAATGAAAACACACATACACGCAAATACATATATCTTCTGCAAATCTTTGTTTCGTTCTCTTTCTGTGTTCATCCATCCATACATCGATCTGACAATCTATCTATCCATCCATTTATTCATCCATCGATCCATCTATCTATATATCTATCCATCCATCCATCGATCATTTTATATATCCATCCATCGATCCATTGATCAATATATCTATATCCCATCCATCCATCCATCCATCCATCCATCCATCGATCCATTGATCAATCTATCTATATCCCATCCATCCATATATCCATCTATCCATCCATCGATCAATCTATCTATATCCCATCCATCCATCCATCGATCCATCTATCTATATCCCATCCATCCATCCATCCATCGATCAATCTATCTATATCCCATCCATCCATCCATCCATCCATCCATCGATCAATCTATCTATATCCCATCCATCTATCCATCTATCCATCCATCGATCCATCAATCTATATCCCCATCCATCCATCCATCGATCAATCTATCTATATCCATCCATCCATCCATCCATCGATCAATCTATCTATATCCCATCCATCCATCCATCATCATCAATCTATCTCCCATCCACCCATCCATCCATCCATCCATCGATCTATCTATATCCCATCCATCCATCCTCCATCAATCTATCTATATCCTATCCATCCATCCATCGATCAATCTTTCTATATCACCCATCCATCCATCCATCCATCCATCCATCGATCTATCTATCTATATCCTATCCATCCATCCATCGATCTATTTATATCCCATCCATCCATCAAATCGATCTATCTATTTATATCCCATGCATCCATCCATCAATCTGATCTATCTATCTATCCCAACCATCCATCCATCAATCGATCCATCTATTTATATCCCATCCATCCATCCATCAATTGATCTATCTATCTATATCCAATCCATCAATCCACCAATCGATCTATCTATTTATATCCCATCCATCCATCCATCTATATATCTATATCCCATCCACCAATCCACCAATCGATCTATCTATTTATATCCCATCCATCAATTGATCTATCTATCTATCCAATCCATCAATCCACCAATCGATCTATCTATTTATATCATTTAATCCATCAATCGATCTATCTATTTATATCCCACCCATCCATCCACCAATCGATCTATCTATCTTATATCCCACCCATCCATCCACCAATCGATCTATCTATCTTATATCCCATCCATCCATCCAATCGATCTATCTATTTATATCCCACCCATCCATCCACCAATCGATCTATCTATTTATATCCCATCCATCCACCAATCGATCTATCTATCTACATCCCATCCATCAATCGATCTATCTATCTATCCCATCCATCAATCGATTTATCTATCTATATCCCATCCATCAATCGATCTATCTATCTATCACATCCATCAATCGATCTATCTATCTATCTCATCCATCCATCCATCCATCGAGCCTTCAATCCATCCATCGATTCATCAATCGATCTATCAATCCATCTATCTATCCATTCATCTATCCATCCATCTATCCATCCATCTATCCATCCATCTATCCATCCATCATCTATCTATCCATCCATCTATCCATCTATCCATCTATCCATCTATCCATCCATCTATCCATCCATCATCTATCTATCTATCTATCTATCTATCTACTCATCTATCTAAATATCTATCTATTTACCTGCCTATCTATCTATCCATCTATCTATCCATCTATCTATCCATCTATCTATATCTATCTATCTATCTATCTATCTATCTTTCCTATATATATCTATATATATATATATATATATATATATATATATATATATATATATATATATATATATATATATATATATATGTATGCTTATTTATCTATTTATCTGCGTATCAATCTAGCTATCTATCTATATGTTTTATAGAATTATTTACACTGAGCAAATTGAAACAAGAGATAGACACCCTGAGTGAAGTGAAAGTGAAAGGGCTGAAGAGTTACATTTCCTTTTCAAATTCAAAACTGTTCATCTTGCGTCACGCACATCGTGTCACTGTCTGTTATCATTATCCACTCATCTTCCAATCATATAACACTGGAGACCGGTAATAGTAACATCATTATTAAGGTCTACACACCCTTCCCCTCACACCTGGGTTAACGGGATAATTAATTCACATCAAACAGATTGCACATCTCAATAGCCAGTTATTAGGCTACTTCTTCAGTGTTGATTATCTCCCCTTCTTGAATTTCAATCTGACACTGACCTGACACAAGCTCTGCATTGATGACAAAAAGATAAAGAAGAAGTAAAAAAACCCAAAGAAAATTAAATGCAAAAAAAAGTATGTGTCACGGCTTATAGAACCGGAGCTTATTTCGGTTTCAATAACGTGAAATGGAACAGATGACAATAATCGCTAGTCTGACGCAGGTTTTTATACCCGTCCCAAGCTAGTGCTTGTGCCCATTTGCACCTGGGTTGAGTAGATCGACGCCTAGTCCCATCGGAGACGGACGATAAAAAAGAAGGTCCCGCATGCAAATCACAACCAAGGCTGTGTGCACGTTAAAGATCCCTTGGCTGTTAGCAGGGCAGTCCGGGACAAAACTGAAAATCCTACAAAAAAAAACCCGAAATCCCCTTAGCTGTGGATGTGGGTAAATCAAATCAAATCAAATCAAATCAAATCAAATCAAATCAAATCAAATCAAATCAAAATGGTTTACCGGTCCGTGACACATTGAAAAGAATACTGTCGGTCGGTCACATGAGATAGTTTGACAGTGTCGTCTAGATTAATCCATCTCAGAGTTAGAATAGATAATCTACAATGTATAATATATGTAAATTGTCTAGATTAATCCATCTCAGAGTTAGAATAGATAATTTACAATGTATAATATGTAAATTGTCTAGATTAATCCATCTCAGAGTTAAAATAGATAATTTACAATGTATAATATATGTAAATTGTCTAGATTAATCCAGCTCAGAGTTAGAATAGATAATCTACAATGTATAATATATGTAAATTGTCTAGATTAATCCAGCTCACAGTTAGAATAGATAATCTACAATGTATAATATATGTAAATTGTCTAGATTAATCCATCTCAGAGTTAGAATAGATAATCTACAATGTATAATATATGTAAATTGTCTAGATTAATCCATCTCAGAGTTAGAATAGATAATCTACAATGTATAATATATGTAAATTGTTTAGATTAATCCATCTCAGAGTTAGAATAGATAATCTACAATGTATAATATATGTAAATTGTCTAGATTAATCCATCTCAGAGTTAGAATAGATAATCTACAATGTATAATATATGTAAATTGTCTAGATTAATCCATCTCAGAGTTAGAATAGATAATCTACAATGTATAATATATGTAAATTGTCTAGATTAATCCATCTCAGAGTTAGAATAGATAATCTACAATGTATAATATGTGTAAATTGTCTAGATTAATCCATCTCAGAGTTAGAATAGATAATCTACAATGTATAATATGTGTAAATTGTCTAGATCAATCCATCTAAGAGTTAGAATAGATAATCTACAATGTATAATATATGTAAATTGTCTAGATTAATCCAGCTCACAGTTAGAATAGATAATCTACAACGTATAATATGTGTAAATTGTCTAGATTAATCCATCTCAGAGTTAGAATAGATAATCTACAATGTATAATATATGTAAATGTATTTAACAAACATTCCACAGTTCGGGATAAGTAATAGTAGTAGTAGCCTCCTGTCTTAGCAGACAGACATTCCTAAGTCATAATATGTCTGATGTATGTCTTCTTTCTGTTGTATTATGAGAATCCACTGTCGATAAATACATAGGTACTTTCGAGATACTGGGCCCATTGTATGGTAATCACTGTCTTCCATGAAAATGTTGCCTTTGACTGACTTTCGAGTGGAGGGAGATGAGCTGTCATGATAAAGATTATAAATAGCTTTATTTTCTAGGCTAGTGTTTCTTCCGCCTTTCTATTATATTATAAACACACACACACACTCACAAACACACACACACACTCACATACACTCAGACACTCACACACTCACACTCACACACACACACACTCATCATACACACACATATATACAAACCTGATACACATATGCATATCAGCACACATACATCCGAAAAATTCCACCATAAAAAACATACATTCATATTATACAAAAACTCATATTATCTAGCATACAAACACACACACGTACATATACCCGAAAACAAATGCATACATACAAACAAACATGCGTATAAAACCACACACACACACACACAGACACACACACACGTACACACATACTTATTATACACCTACACAAATACTGGCTTCACTACCGGAGGTCACTCACCCAAATGACAGGGTCTCACCCTTGCCAATCTTATCTCTTACTGTGAATGAAAGGGTTGTAGTCGTAGTCGAGTCTTCCGTCCATGCTTGACTGACACCACATCAAATACTATGCTATTTTCTACTTCCTGGCCCCTCCCTCCCCCTCTCCCGACCCCCCCCATCCCCCTTCCCTCAACCACATCCTCCACACAAACAACTATTCCAACCGATTTTGAGTAAGGGTCCATCCTTCCCTTCCCATCTCCGCCCCAATCTCTGCCGATGTGAACAAAGCGCAAAGGGTTTCGAATCAGATCCTCTCCTTTATAAATAAATAAATTATTGTCTCTGCCCATTGAAAGCAACGTTGTCATATATTATTATATATTTATTTATACATCATGTATATCATGCTTCATAGATAAGATAGAAGGATAGATAGGTAAATAGATAGATAGATAGATAGATAGACAGACAGACAGATATGTATATATATATATATATATAGATAGATAGGGAGATATATGTATATATACATGTTGTATACAACTAAATTGCATGTAATTGTAATATGTCATTGCAATCTGTAATGCATATATATATATATATATATATATATATATATATATATATATATATATATATATATATATATATATATATTAGTTATCATCATTAAAATAAAATAAATTAAGAAATTAATTTATTTTATTTTTTTTGCGACAAATTTTACTTTTTACGCGTGTTTTTTTCTTCTTCTATTGTTTATGATTTTTAGTTGTTTCTTTTGCATCTTCGAAAGAGAGCTAAGCTGCCTTGTCAGTAATCGTGAGTGACATTAATTGACCTAGTGATTGAGTTGCAGAATTCGATTCTGACGTCAGTGTAGAAAATCGCATGCCTAGAATGTTCACTGGCTTCTTGATTTCTTCTTAATCTTATCAATAGGTGCGGGTGTGAGGTGTCCATCTTCGTTAAAGTCACTGAGGATACCGGCGCCGTGGTAATGTGGTGACGCACCGAGGCACACCGCTGGGGGAGTAGGTCTACTCAATTTCGATTATATCGTTTTTTGTTGTTTTTTTTTTTTTTGGGGGGGGTTCTGATCACTCAAAATTTTCTCCTTCACGGAAGAGAGGGGAGACAGAGAGGGAGAGGGAGAGTGAGAGGGAGAGAGAGGGAGAGGGAGAGAGAGAGAGAGAGAAGGGCGGGGGAGAGAGAGAGAGAGGGAGAGAGAGGAGAGAGAGGAGAGAGGGGAGGGAGAGAGAGAAGAGAGAGGGAGGGAAGAGAGAGGGGAGAGAGAGAGAGAGGGAGGTAGGGAGGGAGGGAGGGGGAGGGGGAGAGGGAGGGAGAGAGGAACAAATTGTGCTATTTTTTTAAGCTCTTAAGGAATTGTCTGGCAATGCTTTCATTGCTTTCACTTGTAGATAAAGTTTATAAACTTGGATGTACAATGCACATACCGAATTCCTATCACTAAGCCACCGCCGAATGGCAGGTCATTGCTTTCCAAATTCTTCTTATCTCACTAGAGAACATACATACAGTTGCAATTGCGATGTTAGTAGTGTTAAAGGTTTATGCTAACATTTTGAAAATATTATGTTCTACCTATGACTCAATACTCATTCACACCCGAGTCAAATGAGGAAACCAGAGTGTGTGAAGTACTTTTCATGAGAGCTCAAGGGGGTGAAAACCTTGGACCGGCCATGGTTTAAAACCAAACACAAAAAACACTCCCATCCCAAGTTTCCTCAAGTCTCAATAACGACAGAAAGGCCAAATGTAAAAGTAAGAATAAGAAAAGAAGAAAGCGTGTTAAGTCGCCTTCATATTGGTCATTCGTGGCTCACACAGGCTTTAATGTTGACCTACGCCACCTCACTATACGGGAGCTGTTGACCCATGATGACCAGCCTTTCTGTCACTCATATGATTACCTTTTTACTATTAAACATGTTTTAATAGAATTCTCTGATCTGATCGATATACGAATGATATATTATTCGGAACGAAGCATTTACAAACTCTTTCGGGATAATGATCTGGAAACTATTTTGACGGTTTTGAAAGAAATTGGAGTGTATTGACAGATCTAGATATACTAAATACATATCAATGTTTAATACATTGACTATATTTTTTATGATATTTACAAATATTTACGGAAGTTTTTGATTTTTTTAAAGTGCTTTATGTTCTACCTGGACAGTCGTCAGTAATATTAGTTAGCTACGAACCCTGCGATCACCGCTATGGTGGATATGATTTCTTCAAAGAAAGAAACAGACAAACAAACAAGTGGTACGCATACTGGTACACGTACCACATTTTGAATAACACTGGTCTGGACAACTGAGACCAGCTTGTCGAGTCTCGTCCAGTATTTCATCATCTGACTTGCCGCTACACATTGTATAGGTTAGAAATTGTCGGTTCAGAAATAGTTTGTGTCATAGCTACGCTGTGATTAATTCGTTTACAGTAGAAATAAAGACTTTAAGATTCTCAACTGGAAAGAGAATCTGAAGTTGGGACAAAATGCAAGTGAAATTTGTGACAAACATAAGAAGACCTTGTTTGGTTATAACATTTTGAGAGGCAGGCAATTGATAACTGTGAATCTAATACTGATTATAACTCCAAATCGTCAACTAGTCAAGTGTGTAGTTAGCACAATTTAATTGTGATTCGACAAACTATTGAATTGGGTACAGCCGCCAGCCACCGTAGAATCTAGAATAAAACAGCCGTTGTCAGGTATTTTAATAATCTGATTGGTGGCTATTTAAAGGTCTAGATTTTCACCCAATCAGAATACATGTGTTAGTACGCACGACTGCATTGCATGACATCTAGTTGAACGCTACTCTAACCAATAGCCTTATCTAACCAATAGTAATAAGTTAAGATTATAAGGATAATATTCTTTCTTTTTTTTTTTATCAATATTTTACTATTCTAAGTTAGCTATACTCCGTTGACCTTAATTTCCGTTGTTAACATTTTTGCAGTCTTACCGTACTTGTGCTAGGCCAGAATAAATGTGAGTCATCCACGATGATATTTTGGCTTTGAAGATGAAAGAGTGAATAGTGTGATGAAAGGCTGGCCTGAATGTAACCATCTTCCTGTCATTCAAAGTCATCCAATGGCATAATTTCGTATTCATCGTGAATGGCCAAGCATAAAACTCCCCACAATAAATGCATTTCTACTTCTCTAAATTCATCTGGCGTTACTCATTCCAGCGGTCCCGAGTAATCTACCCACCGTTGTATTTAAGAGCCAAATACAGAAAATAAAGATAGCATAATATAATATCAGTACTGACTGTTATCAGTATCAGATGACATGATCTCATCTCATCTCTGTCTGTCTGTCTGCCTGTTTGTCTGTCTGTCTGTCTGTCTGTCTGTCTGTCTGTCTGTCTGTCGTCCGTCCGTCCGTCCGTCCGTCCGTCCGTCCGTCCGTCCGTCCGTCCGTCCGTCTGTCTGTCTGTCTGTCTGTCTGTCTGTCTCTCTCTCTCTCTCTCTCTCTCTCTCTCTCTCTCTCTCTCTCTCTCTCTCTCTCTCTCTCTCTCTCTCTCTCTCTCTCTCTCTCTCTCTCTCTCTCTCTCTCTCTCGCTCGTTCACACACACACACACACACACATACACACACACACACACACAGAGTCACATGGTGGATGTTTTCCTTCTCAAATAGAGCGTTGGTGAAAGCCTCTCTGTGGTTGTCTCCACCTAGCACCAAGTTTCATGTTCATGCTGGAAACAATCCTTTGTTCTATTGGATATTATCTTGAATGTCCCGTGTACATAATTTGCGCACGTTCAGACTTCCTTCGCTCTTAGGCTAGGAGTCAGGCATCTTTAGAAGAATCAAATTAATTGTTTCATTTAAACCCCTTATCACCGCTAACTCTTTGACCTCCTTTTCGTTTTACGTTGCATCATTCATCTAAGCAGTTAGCGGTGATATGGGGTTAGGGTTAGGAGTTAGGTTAAGGTTAATTACCCTAAGCTCAACTCTGAACTCCTTTTCGTTTTACGTTATTTCATTCATTTAAATAGTTAGCCCTGATATGGTGTTAGGGTTAGCTTACTTACTTACTGTCCATTATGCCAGATGACATGTAAGGCAGCAATGAAGGATCTCCATCTCTTTCTTTTCATGGCAAGCGTCTTTATGGAATTCCGAGTTTCGCCCCAGTCCTTAATCCCATTCTCTGCTGTTCTTCTTCAAGTTGTCTTTGACCTGCCACGTCTCCTTTTCCCTTCAGGAGTCTAATGTAGGGCATTCTTGGTGATGCTCCTATTCCTTTTCTTAAAACATGCCCTATCCACCTTCATCTTCTCTTAAGAAGGATGTCTTGCATGTGGTCTATTTTGCATTTTCGGAAAAGTTAAAATTTTATTTGGCCAAAATATATTTTGGTGTGGAATGAGGATAACTTGTTCATGTCTCCTGTCCGTCATCCTCCAGCATTCAGATCTATATACATGTAGTAGAGTTGATAGGACGCAGCTTTGATAGATTATTAGTTTTATTTCAATATTGTATACTTTTATTTGCCATACATGCTGAAGAAATTTTAAGAGTTTGTTACTTTGTTTAGGCGTCTGTTAATATCTTCGTCAGCTCCTCCGCTACTTGTAACAGTGCTGCCTAAATATGTAAATTCCTTCGGTGTTTGTATGCTATTGTTATTGATGAGGATTGGAGAGAGATTTTGGATATTTAATGTCACTAGTTCAGATTTTAGTAGTTGTCTATGCCTGGGGCTTTTCCATTTTTAGATTTTTAACAGCTACTGTTATTTCCTTTAAGCTAGGTGGTTCTATACTTATATACAAATCTTCTTCTGCCTCTTCAATGCTTGCTTCTGTTGGAGGGGGTGGCCTGTCTAAAATTTCCATAAAATGTTCGATCCTTTGTCATTGGTGGAACTCTGTTTCCTCATAAGGAGATTCACAAGCGTGCATATTATTCACCAAATAGAAAAGATAGAAACCATATCGATTATCTTCTCATAAACAGAACATGAAGAAGATCCTTCTTGATGTGAAAGTAAAAGAGGAGCTGACGTTGGAAGTGACCACCATCTAGTGGTTGCAAATCTAAAAATCAAACTGAGAAAAGCAAATACAATAGGAAAAGGCAGAGAACAATACGACATGGACAAACTTAAAGATCCTAATACAGCCAAAACTTGTATGATAAGCTTGAAGAATAGGTTTCAAGTGCTGACTGATATGGATGATGACAAATCATGTGATGGAAATGAAATTAACAGCAGATGGAACACTATCAAACATGCCTACTTAGAGACAGCTAAACATGCTTAGGAACAAAAAGACACAAACAGAAAGAATGACTATCAAATGACACATGGAAAACAATTGAAAAGAGGAAAACAATTAAGAAGAAAATACTTGATGCAAAGTCAAACAGATTGGAAGAAAGATTGTCAACTCAATACCAGGAAATAAACAAGGAAGTCAAAAGGAGTGCAAGACAAGACGAGTGGAAGACCAAGGCAGAATTGATTAAATTGCAAAAGTAATAAGTCGAAAATATCAAGGAACTTCAGACCCGCCTATTACAACCAAACAAGGGTTTAGGGTTAGGGTTAAGGTTTATTACCATCAGCTTAACTCTGAACTCCTTTCGTTTTCCGTTATTTTATCCCTCTCCAGAGTTAAGCGTAGGGTAATCAAGAGTTGATGTCCTGCTTTTTCTAGTAGGCACACGGCACAAAACGTAACCCACATCATCTCAGTGGGCACACGGCACAGAAAGTAACCCACATCATCTCAGTGGGCACATGGCACAGACAGTAACCCACATCATCTCAGTGGGCACATGGCACAGAAAGTAACCCACATCATCTCAGTGGGCACACGGCATAAAAAGTAACCCACATCATCTCAGTGGGCACACGGCACAGAAAGTAAACCACATCATCTCAGTGGGCACATGGTGCACAAAACGTAACACAGAAAACTCCACATCATCTCAGTGGGCACATGTGGGCACAGAAAGTAACCCACATCATCTCAGTGGGCACATGGCATGGCACATCATCTCAGTAACCCACATCATCTCAGTGGGCACATGGCACAAAACGTAACTCACATCATCTCAGTGGGCACATGGCACAGAAAGTAACCCATCATCTCAGTGGGCACACGGCCCACAGAAAGTAACCCACATCATCTCAGTGGGCACATGGCACATCATCATCTCAGTGGGCACATGGCACATGGCAAACAAGTAACCTTCTCATCATCTCAGTGGGCACATGGCACAAAAGTAACCCACATCATCTCAGTGGGCACATGGCACAGAAAGTAACCCACATCATCTCAGTGGCATAAAACACACAACCCAGCACATCATCTCAGTGGGCAATGCACAACCCCCACATCATCTCAGTGGGCACACGGCACAGAAAGTAACCCACATCATCTCAGTGGGCACATGGCACAAAAAGTAACCCACATCATCTCAGTGGGCACACGGCACAGAAAGTAACCCACATCATCTCAGTGGGCACACGGCACAGAAAGTAACCCACATCATCTCAGTGGGCACATGGCACAAAACGTAACCCACATCATCTCAGTGGGCACATGGCACAGAAAGTAACCCACATCATCTCAGTGGGCACACGGCACAGAAAGTAACCTTCATCATCTCAGTGGGCACACGGCACAGAAAGTAACCCACATCATCTCAGTGGGCACATGGCACGTAACCCACATCATCTCAGTGGGCAACCACACAACCCACATCATCTCAGTGGGCACACGGCACAGAACAGTAACCCACATCATCTCTCAGTAACCCACATCATCTCAGTGGGCACATGAAAGTAACCCACATCATCTCAGTGGGCACATGGCACAGAAAGTAACCCACATCATCTCAGTGGGCACATGGCACAAAACGTAACCTACATCATCTCAGTGGGCACATGGCACATCTCAGTGGGCACACGGCACAGAAAAAGTAACCCACATCATCTCAGTGGGCACATGGCACAAAACGTAACCCACATCATCTCAGTGGGCACATGGCACAGAAAGTAACCCTCATCATCTCAGTGGGCACACGGCACAGAAAGTAACCCACATCATCTCAGTGGGCACAGAAAGTAACCCTCATGGCACAAAACAGAAAGTAACCCACATCATCTCAGTGGGCACATGGCACAGAAAGTAACCCTCATCATCTCAGTGGGCACATGGCACAGAAAGTAACCCACATCATCTCAGTGGGCACATGGCACAAAACGTAACCCACATCATCTCAGTGGGCACATGGCACAAAACATCATCTCCACACTTGGGCACAGAAAGTCATCTCAGTGGGCACACGGCACAGAAAGTAACCCACATCATCTCAGTGGGCACATGGCACAAAACGTAACCCACATCATCTCAGTGGGCACACGGCACAGAAAGTAACCCACATCATCTCAGTGGGCACATGGCACAGAAAACGTAACCCACATCATCTCAGTGGGCACATGGCACAAAACGTAACCCACATCATCTCAGTGGGCACATGGCACAAAACGTAAATCCACATCATCTCAGTGGGCACGCGGCACAAAACGTATCCTTCATCATCTCAGTGGGCACATGGCACAAAAGTAACCCACATCATCTCAGTGGGCACATGGCACAAAACGTAACCCACATCATCTCAGTGGGCACATGAAAGTAACATAAAACGTAACCCACATCATCTCAGTGGGCACATGACATAAAAACGTAACCCACATCATCTCAGTGGGCACATGGCATAAAACGTAACCCACATCATCTCAGTGGGCACATGGCATAAAAAGTAACCCACATCATCTCAGTGGGCACATGGCACAAAACGTAACCCACATCATCTCAGTGGGCACATGGCATCATCTCAGTGGGCAACATGACATAAAACGTGAGGCAAATGTAACCCACATCATCTCAGTGGGCACACGGCACAGAAAGTAACCCACATCATCTCAGTGGGCACATGGCATAAAACGTAACCCACATCATCTCAGTGGGCACATGGCACAGAAAGTAACCCACATCATCTCAGTGGGCACACGGCACAGAAAGTAACCCACATCATCTCAGTGGGCACATGGCACAAAACGTATCCCTCATCATCTCAAAAATTCAAGGTACAAAAAAAACAAAATCACGTAAATGAAATTTTCATGCATTGATTTATTGACTGCAGCCTGATTAAGTTAGATTAAAAAATGGATTTAAAAGAACTCACTCACAATAACACAACAAAATATGTTTTGAAATATGAGTGAAAAAGTCGAGAGAGAGAGAGAGTAGTGACACAAACAAAACTATGCGTTACTTATCGTGGACAGTATCGTTTGCCACTACTTTCCTTGCCGCCTTTATTTTCACCAATTCTGACTAGACCTGGCTACACATTTCACGCTACACATTTCACGCTACACATTTTACGCTACACATTTCACTGTTGTGTCTGATTCATTTACACACACACACACTTGGAATTGGACTGGAATCACCTGAGACCTAGTGAAATGCTCCATCGACTGAGCAACCAGCGCCCCGGTTATTGAGGGGAGGGAGGGGGGGACTCAGTAGTCCAGAGGCAAGGTGTCGGACTCTCAACCCAAAAGGTCATGGGTTCAAACCCAGTCGACGGTTGAAAACGTTTTTGATTTCTTCCAGTAAAATCTTTCCCCCCTCCCCCCCCCCTTGTCCAGGTAGCTGGGTCGACACCTTGTAGGTATACTATCGGAGACGATAAATAGGAGGTCCCGTGTGCAGCAGATCAGAACACTCTGCAGGTTAAAAAGGCCCCTTGGCTGTTTACAGGACAGTCCGGGCAAAATTGATAATCCTCCAAAAAAAAACAAAACCCAACAACAACTAACAACAACCCGAGACCACCTTAGTTGTGAATGTGGGTAAATCAAATCAAATCGAAAAAAAAACCCAACCCGGCTATGGATAATTAAACCGTCAAATGAAAAGCAGCAAGAAACAGACATAGATCTACGGTACTTGGCATTGAGATGGTATTTGAGTAAGCCATCAACTCGGGTTGTTTTGGTCATATCCTCATACGCCCTAGAATAAGGTCACATCTTCATACGCCCTAGAATAAGGTCACATCTTCATACGCCCTAGAATAAGGTCACATCTTCATACGCCCTAGAATAAGGTCACATCTTCATACGCCCTAGAATAAGGTCACATCTTCATACGCCCTAGAATAAGGTCACATCTTCATACGCTCCTAGAATAAGGTCACATCTTCATACGCCCTAGAATAATGTCACACTAGTAAATTTCATCTTTTACGAGTTGTCCGGACGTTTAGATAGCTATGACATACTTTGAACCATCATAAATAAACTAGACAGGGAAATAAAGAGGTCAAACCTGTGGTGTGAAATTTTAGTGGATCTCGTCAGGTAGGCAGCCTGGATGACATGACCTTTAATCAACTCGTTTTACAGCAAGGGAAGTAAACGAAATGTAATGTAAGTTTAGAAGACCTATGGACAAAATACTTGAATTAAAAAAAACCAACAACAACGAAGCGATATAAACTTAATGCTGTTTGCTATTTATAAAAAAAGGAATGTAAACAGATATTGAGGACGGTGATTAAATTCAACATGATTTCTAAAAGTCGTAGATCGGCTCTCTTGACGTCACGCACCTCGTCCTCGCTCCTCTCCCCACCCTTTCTCCGTCTGTATGTCTGTTTGTCTCTGTTTCTATATCTCTGTCTGTCTGTCTCTGTCTGTTTGTCTGTCTGTCTGTCTGTCTGTCTGTCTCTCTTTCTCTCTCTCTCTCTCTCTCTCTCTCTCTCTCTCTCCCCTCCCTCCTCCCTCTCTCGCCCTCTCTCTCCCCTCTCTTCTCTTCTACCTCACTCTCTTTCTCTCTCTCTCTCTCTCTCTCTCTCTCTCTCTCTCTCTCTCTCTCTCTCCCTTTCTCTCTCTCTCTCTCTCTCTCTCTCTCTCTCTCTCTCTCTCTCTCTCTCTCTCTCTTCACAACACTCACAGACAGACACACACACACACGCACACACACACGCAACCCCACTCCCATTCCCTGTCTAAAACAAGGATGAGCTTCTGTTGCTATCAATATCATGCGACTTGACCACTGGGGCGTGTACCCCAAATCCACATTTAACCCTACATCTTCAGGATGACCAGATGAACGGTCCGGACTCTTTACTGACCAAACCACAGAGCGTGTCGAATCTTCCTTTTTGGATGTAAACATTTTGGGACGTGAAGTGACCTGGAAGGGGGACATTAATACAACGTGGAACAGTCAGGGGTATCGGGAGGATAAAGTAGCGATGAAGTAAGACTCGTAAATGGTCAGATGAGGGAGGGGGGGTAAAATCGCTACTTTGTTTTTCTATGTATATCTTTGGAAATGACAATACACCTGGTCATAGGGCTTACTTTATACTTTACTCAGACTACTAGACGTGTGTACCATGTACACATGCTGTAAATGAGTTAAACTTATCCTCTCAAAATGTTGAAAGTGATGAGTAATGACATGAAATAATATTTGAAGCCCCGGTAGCAACGACGACAAGACTGGTTCAAAGGAATAGACAGAAGAAAAAGAAATATCTTTGGGTACCAATAGAATCGAACCCGCGAACTCTACATCGGCACCCATCGTTTCCCTTGAAAAGAAAGAGTACTACCCAACCTAACTAACTGATGAGCCATGCAGATAGAAAGGCAGACAGACAGAGACGGAGACAGACACAAGGACACCTCCAAGCCAAACCTTGTTACTAGACATGTTATTCCTCCCGACACACATCCCTTTAGACATATATTTATCCCAATGCAAACTCTTGTCCATAATC
>JAXRKP010002674.1:27500-40440 GCA_037039925.1 Doris montereyensis | reverse complement strand
ATTTTGGTGAAGATTTTTTCTTGAAATTACATGAACGAAACAGCGAAGTGACCTCGTCATTACTTAATGAATATCGGAGAAAAAATGCTGGTAAACCTGTTGTTTAGGGTCCTCATCAATTCTTGGCGGCCATTTCGTTTCTTATTGTAGTTCTTTTTTTTGTATTTAGGGTATCGAGTAACCGATTACTTTGAATATCAGAAACCGTCAAATTTTTTGTGCCTCTGATTGCATAATCACGGTTATCAAATGTTCGTCTATATTAACCAAGATTCCTACTTTTTTCTGACGAAATAGTCCAAAAATATTACTAAAGATGCCAAGAGGAAGAGCTGCTGCTACGCATATCGTAAATCCTGCAGAAATTTTGGACGCCGCAGGCTGTCAATGCGGAAAACTGGCGTTTTCTTGACCTGGGGAGCGCAGATCCCAGCAAGATCCCCTGCAATGCCTCCAGTGGCTAGCAAAACGGGGCCTGGTGAGGAATAGTTATGTCTGTTATGATTGCGGCCTACAATGCACATTACGAGCATGCGCCCAGAGAATTGACGGACACCGCTGGGCTTGCTCTAACTGCAATGTTCGCTCGTCGGTCTGGGACGGCTCTTTTTGCCAGAAGCCACCTTCACCTGTGGCAAATTATTGTGCTCATGTACTGCTGGTGCAGGAACATGTCCCAGCAGGACCTTGCGCACGAGCGCATTTAACAATCGACTCCCACACCATAGTCGATTGGTGTAATTTTCAGGGACGTTTGCGTGGAGTGGCTTGCGCAAACCGACCAGAAATGGTGGTGTGGACGGTAACGGGGAGCCCGTCATCGTCGAGATCGACGAGTCATATTTTCAAGAGAAAATATAACAGGTCAGGTGAGGGACGGTCGCTGGGTGTTTGGAGGAGTGGAGAGAGGAGAGCGGACGTTGTTTCCTTGTGGAAGTGGAGGACAGGACGGCAGCAACGCTGACAGCCCTGGTGGAGGAACGTATTCTTCCTGGAACCAGAATAATTTCTGATTCCTGGCGTGCCTACGGTCGCCTGGGGAATGTCAGGGCGGCATTTATCTGCACGATGCCGTCAACCACACGGAAAACTTCGTGGACCCGGAGGAAGACACTGTCCACACCCAGACCATCGAAAATCTGTGGATGAGAGTGAAAAGGCTCGTGCGCCATCGATTCCGGACAACAGAGGAGCTTTTCCCCACCTACTTGGAGAAATGCTCACAGAGACAATGAAAGCATCTTCTCGGCGTTTCTGGCGGCAATTCGCAGTCAGTACCGACTTCATTAAATGTGAGTATCATTGTATTCGTACTTTCGATAATCTTCCAAACGTCTATTATACCGCTCTTTTCTTCCGGGAATCTATAAATCCAAAATGGCCGCCAAAAATTGATGAGGACCCTAAACAACAGGTTTACCTGAGTACGCTCTCGCGATATGGCGAATGGGTAAGTTACTGTAAGCGCGTCATTTCAGTGATTTCATTATTCCCAGCCTTATTCATTAATTGATCGCCAAGCTGACCACTTCACCAGTGACAATGTCCGTCAACCCTGTCATAGGGTCTACTCTTGGGTGTTACGAGTTCTTACAGAGAAAATCTAGATTTTTAGCTAGCTCTAGATTAAGATTAAATCTAGTTCTAACTACGCTCACTACGGTTGGTAGCACGCTTTCTTTTCATGGCGAGGCGATGGGTCCCGACGCAGAGTCGCAGGTTCGATCCCTGTGATGGCCAGGACTTTTTTCTGTTTATTCATTGTATTTGTCTCCTCTGTTTCCTATGGGGCTTTCATATTATATCGTATGTCATTGCCTTCATCTAGATCTAATAGTGAATTGTTCCCATCCACCATATTCATCTGTAATTTGTCACATCGAGTCAGGGGGAAAATAGTGAAAATGTCAAATAATTACCAATAAAATCATCATTAGATCTACTGTACATCTAGATGTTTGAAATCCATATGTTAGTCATTACAAAAATACAAAGTCTACCTATTTTAACTGGGATCATGCTCAGGTCCATCATTCATCATTAATAACGGGTAGTGGCAAAGTCCATACGCCAGTAATGATGAACCGAATGAGGGACGAGCTCCTTTCATCATTAAAATTTATGATGGATAGTGGCAAATTCTACCCGTCATAATGACGAATAATGCTGGCCTTACATGAATGATGACTTGACGCTCAGTGAATGAAAGTCCCAATCTGTAACCGTGCCGGTGGGATGTCATTGAATCCCGTTCTATTCAGGCATCTTTCTTTAGTTTAAATAAAGATAAAAATGGATTTATAGTTATAGTCTTTATCCCCGCACAAGTATAGGCTCACCGACTGTACATCATTTATCCCCCAGCCGGCCATTTCATTCAAAATCCTTCTCAACTCTCAGGGATCTATACAGTACACAAGCCTGTTCTAAAGGCTTTTTACTAATGCTCTGACAAGATATTTCGTTATTTATAGCTGGATACTCATTCACACCTGAGACAAGCGAGGAAAATAGAGTGAAATACCTTTCTTTAAAATAATGTTATGAAAACATCCACCTGTACCAGTCGTGGGGCTTGAACCAACGTTGTCATTACAAACTTGCAGCACTACGGCTCAGCTACAATGCTTAGTATCAGAATATGTAGTAGAGTAGTAGTACAAGCAGTAACAGAAGTAGTTGTAGTACAAGTAATCACTAAGTAGAACAGTAATCAGGGATTCTAAAACGTCCTGAAGAAAGCAAGTTCCCATTATAAGCAGGACTGTTGTAGGTGAGGTCCAATGTATGGAGGAAACAAAAAAGAATAATTTGTTGTCTGATCGGTGTAGTGATGTATTTTAAGCCCCTGTTTAGTACACATATATACTCTTATAGAGCTTAAACTTTATTTCTGGATATATAATTATAATGATAAATTCCCTTTGAGAGAAAATAGTTTTTTCTCTGGATTATATTCGTTCTGTTTTGATATGATTTTGTCCGCATCCACAACAAATGTGATCTTGGGGGTTTTAGTAGGATTTCTAAAAAATTTGACCGGACTGCCTTGTAAACAGCTGAAGGATCTTTGATGTGATCTGCACACAGTACTTCCTTTTTATCATCCGTCTCCGATGGGATTAGGTGCTGATCAACCTACCTGGACCAGGGGATATATTTTACTCAAAATTAACAAAACAGAAAAGCTTTTCAACCTGCCAGTGCTTGAACCCATGACCTTTTGGTCGAGAGGCCAACACCTTGCCTCTGGACTATCGAGTCCCCTTTTCAATATATTATTGATTTATATATGTATACTAATTTCTCTCCACAGTTTATGCAGCGAAGTGTGCTGCGAATTGAAAGAGAACAGAATGAAGAGGAGCAGCAGAAAGAAATTGATGATGAGCATTGGGTCCTAGACCTCCCATCTTACAAAACAAAAGAGTGAGTCCTGCTTTCATTTTTATCATCAACATTTTGTTTCATTCATGCTCTTGTTATCTAAAGGATGTTGATAGAATTCATAGAGTTAAAATGTCAATGAATGAAATGAGGAAAAGCATTTAAAACCCCTTCCCTGCCTAGGATGCATTATAAAGATAGCAGTGCTGGGGTCAAACTGACGGCTTACCGTCCGAAGGGATGTTATTCAAACAAAATGTAAGTGTTCTATGCAGTCATGTCCCGTAGACCAGAAAACAAACCTTTTGAAACACGCCATCCCGAAAATTCTACGGCCATATTGCATATATGCAGTTGCAGACTGGTTGAAGCCTGTAAATTCTACGAGCACATGGCATGTACCACACACAAACTTGCCCATAGAATTTACGGGCGCATATCATCGAAAGGGTTAAGTTATGTGTCAAGATTGCAATCATTAAGTTGATACGCCTTCTTAGCTGATAAACTTGGTGCACTATTTCTATCAGGCTCAGCCAAAAAGATGTCTTTAATATCTAACTTTGGGATCACAAAACAAACAAACATGACCAAAAATCATTTGTTAGATTTGACTAATATGACCATTCTTTCCCATCCCCCGTCTGAAATACAAAAATATTTTTTCTGATGTGAACTGAAAGAAACTTTCCTTGTAAAATCAAAAACATAAGAAAGAAACCTGCACACAAAAAAACTGAAAATTCTGTTTTCTAAGTCCATTAGCGGCATATTTTAATTTTTTTTAATTTGATATATGCAATTTTAACCACTACCATTGTAATTGGCATATCTAAATTAGATGCAAAAGATATACAAATTTTTTTTATCATAAGGTTGCCATGGGAACGTCGCCATCTTGGATTTTCAATGCGAAAATAGCATCTTCATTTCAAATAGGCTTTTTCAGTTATAAATAAAACTGGCTATAACTTTGCATACATTATTTGGTTCAATATCTAGGCTCACCCAGTAGCTTTTGTGGATAAATGAAACAGTTGTCTTGTTATTAATTTTTTTAAATGCATATGCAACCTTCCAATTTTTGGCAAGTTTAATCACTCAAAAATTTGTTTTGCAAAATTTTGAAGGGATATCGAAAAAGCTACTGGAAGAATTTTAAAATTATTTTATAGATGTTATTTACCAAATTTGGGGACAATCAGACAATAAATAAAAAAGGAGATTGCATATCACTGTCAAAAAGTTTTGAGAAAATCGTATTTTAAACACATTATTTTAATGTTTTTTTGCATTTAAACCTATAAAAGAATAATATGAAACATCATACAATTGTGAGAGGCTATCAAATACTCCATGTAGACCCTATTTCAACTGCTCCAGATCCCTTATACTCATGTTGGGATGACATTTTTCTTATAACAGGTGCACAGAATGTTTCCCGTAATATTCGGCCGATCTTAGCTAATATTGACAACAATTCATCAAAAGTAGATTCTTCAGATAACGTGCTTTGTGGTAATTAAAATGAGTACCAACTTGATGTACTTTAGAAAATTTCTGGTTTTTATACTACAGCCGATGTGTTGAGAGTTAGGCCGGTATCATTTCTAAAAAAAAACGTATAAAATGAAAGAATCGATACTGAGCCTATGTTATAGTATGAATGTCAAGGGAATGAACTGCTCCATTCAGTAGTGTAATAGGAGAGTTTTGTGCCATTTGTTGTAAAACTACCTTCTCAGGACCCTTAAAGTTTTAAGTAAAATGAGAACACATCAACCTCATACTCATATTTGATGTTGTCCTGATTTGATTTTACCGACATCCCCAACGAAGGTGATCTCGGGACTTTTGGTAGAGTTTTTATAATTTTGCCCGGACTTCCTTTGTAAACAGCCAAGGACTTCCTTTGTAAACAGCCAAGAGATCTTTAACATGAACAGAGTGTTGTGATCTGCACACATGACCTCCTTTGTATCGTACATCTCCGACTAGACGTCGATCCACCTACCTGGACCATAAGGGTGGGTTTTACTGGGAAAATTTTTCAACCTGTCGGGCAAGAACCCACGACCGTTTGGTTGAGAGGCTGGCACCATCCCTCTGACGTTATCGAGTAATGTATTTTGATATGATTATAGTTAATTTAAGTGTACACAAGGGTACTTTGTAATGAAATGGGTTTTATTCATTTTATTGTTTGTTTTGTGCTTTCTTTCAGGGACAGATTTCAAAAAGGTTTAGGCTTTGTCTTTTGTGAAGAGCTTGAATGTGGCAGACAATCTTACAAAGGCTTTAATCCAGAGATTGAGGTACCATACATAATGTCTATTTCATTATTTGAGTCAGTGAAAATACTATCATTTCTATGATGTTTTCAGATATTTTTCGAATGTGGTTATTTCTAAGGGGATCATTTGATAAAAATTCTTCACCATTCTGTGGAAGCTTTTTTTTTACGGATGTGAATTGTGATTTCATTAAATCTAGCGTTACTGGTTACAGTGTTTTTAAAAATACCATGATATTGTACAGGTATTTTTGAAGCACTAGTACAAGGAGGTGTGTTTTGTGTTAAAGAAGCATGCCTTCTGTCTGTATGCTCAACTGCTAGGGTTTCACAAGAAACTAGCGATTTTAACTTTATGTTCAAAAGGGAGGGGCTATGCCTTTTACACACAGAAACTTCAGAGGAAAAGGTCAGAAAATAAATTTTCATCAGGATTGGTTCTGTGATTTTTCTATGAATACTAATGTATTGTGAGTTATTGTCCTTACCTTTGGATAAGATCAATGTGTAGTTGACACGCCCCGATAAAGTAAGGGTTAACAAAGTGTTCTCACAGGTTATTCGGGCATTCTAGATGTATGGTTCTTTACCAGGGTTTGATCGAACTCCAGGGGGCACATATGAAACTTACGAGGTTCAGACGCGTCATAGCGTGTAAACATGGCACTGGTGTGTTTCTTTTTTACAACGTTGTACTCTTAAGAAAGGTGCTTCACTCTACTTTCCTCACTTCTGTCATGTGGGAATGAGTACCCAGCTATAGATAGAGAAAGATCTTATCAGAGTATTACTACAAAGCTCCTAACTAGGCGTGTGTATTGTATGATTCCCAAGAAATTGAGAAGGACGTTGAAGGAAAAGACCTGCTGAGGGATAAGTGATGTACAGTTGGTGAGCTGGCACTTGTGTGGCCATACAGACTATACATCTGTCGTTATCTTTATTTTAAAAGAATAATTTTAAGAACCACTGTTGTAGATCTATGGTTTGTTGGCCTTCCATGGAATCTCTTGTTTGCAATAAGTATTATTTTTTGTTCACTTTGTTCAAAACAAGATCTCTAAAATATACATTATATATGATAAAAAAGACATTTCCATTTTGTTCATTTTGCAGAAACTGATGGCAAGTCTAAAGCAGGAAGAGCAAATAGCAAAGTTTTTGGCAACAGAAAAAAAAAAAACAGTGTCAGTGATGAAGACATGACACACAGGTAATGAACGGCTGTGCAAAATAAAATTTGATGTAAATTTTGTTTTTAAGTTTCTTAATGGAATTATTATCTTTTCCACAAACACGTAAGATAGCAGGATTAAAGTACCATGGCAACCATGTTTGGGGAAATATTGGAGAAGATTGGATTCTGAGAGAAAGTATCGAGATAAATCAGCGAAATCAAAGTGGATATACAGTCGAACCTCTTTAATTGAGAAATGTCGATGGACCGTAAATTGTCCAGATTAACCGGGTTTCCCACTAATTGAGAAATGTTTAAAATAAAATTGAACCTTTCCCACTGGACCGTAAAATTGTCCTGATTAAACAGGTTTCCCACTAATTGAGAAATGTCGATGGACCGTAAAATTGTCCTGATTAACCGGGTTTCCCACTAATTGAGAAATGTTGATGGACCATAAAATTGTCCTGATTAACCAGGTTTCCCAATTGAATTGAGGAAATTGTCCTGATTAACTGGGTTTTTTGAATTGAGAAATGTCGGTGGATCATAAAATTGTCCTGATTAACCGGGTTTTCCAACTAATTGAGAAATGTCGATTGACCGTAAAATCGTCTTGATTAACCAGGATTCCCACTAATTGAGAAATGTCGATGGATCATAAAATTGTCCTGATTAACCGGGTTTCCCAATTATCTGGGGACCTAGGGATTTTAGTTTTCCCTCAACTGTGTTAAGCCCTTCTGCTACCTGCATTTTTAACTAGGACTTGGTGTCCAAACTTAAGTTATTTCTCGTTTTGCTTGCCATCTTGAACAGAGGTTGAACAGGATGATGTCTAATAGAATCTTAATCAAAAGTCATGAAAATAAAGTGAGTGGTAAAATACAGAATTAAGCAAACAATTTATTGTAGCCACAGGATCAGTTGATCAAAACAAACATAGCATTCATCAGTCATGTCACTCACAGTTGCAGGCTATGACAGTGCACAAGTTTGCTTTATAAGCACAGATCCATGCCAACACCGTAATGTATTGTTAGGTGGAGAAGCGAGTACTGGCCCCGGCGGCTGCTTTCATACCCGCATAATTGATGGCTGGCGTGTCTGGCTTATGGTCATCGGGAACTGGACAGTATTGTCTTCAAATGTAACGTATAACACATATAGCACTAACGCAAGTGTAACACTTATTTGTTTTACACAGAAATCAAATTTGGACCTTAGATTAGTGTACAGAAATCAAATTTGGACCATAGATTAGTGTTTGAATAAATGATTATGGGGAAATTGGTGATGAGAATCAATGCAAACCCGTCAAAAATTGTCCTGATCAGCAAGGGGCCTTTCCCATTTAGAGGTTAAATATATAGAAACAAATTCCGTTCCCTGGGATTTCTTCCCCATTAGCAAAGATTCCCGGGTTCCCTGTTAAAGAGGTTGCACTGTATTCTGTATATATTAATATATATACAGTGGTCTCAGCCTAAGAGTCTGCTTTTCCTGTGTAACAAATTTGCTCCTTTCTCATTATCATGCCTAAGAGTCTGCTTTTCCTGTGTAATAGATTTGTTCATCTTTAATTGTCATGCGTAAGAGTCTGCTTTTCCTATGTAACAGATTTGCTCTCCTTTTAATTGTCATGTCCAAGAGTCTGCTTTTTCTGTGTAACAGATTGGTACCCTTAAGGGGGCGGGGGTCTTGGAGTGAAAATGTTCCCGTTTGTTCCTATCAGTTTAATGTATGTATAGGTGTAATGGGCATGGTGTACTGAGTTGAAAGATATCATATTTTTTTTTGCCGCTTCCTGTTGCCATCTTTCTTACATCCTCCTAGCTCTTACTTTAAGCTTCTGCTACTGCATTTTTAAGTTTTGACTTTGCATTGATTCTCATCAAAGGTCTGACCAATAAATGTTACATAATAATTATACAGGCGTGCCAAGTGGAACAGCAATAGAGAGCAAGGTATATCGAAAGGGGAAATGGAAGTAGAAGTAAAACTGATCACTGGTATGTCGATGAATGTCGGTTCTCTATAGAATTTACAATGAATTTGATGGTAGATGGGGTAAATTTCAATGACACAAATGATGAATGTTTGTAGAATTTAGAATTAGAACTGTCATTGAAAATTGGAAAGATTTTAAAAGAAAATGCTTTGAATGAAAGATACTTTAATAATTATATTATTCATTTTCTAATTTAAATATATACATGTAATATTGTAATTAAAGATTATTGTAGCAATTCTACGACTACGGGTCAGTTGTCCTTTGTAAACCACGCTTTACATATATTCAATATAGGGTGTAAATGATCTCAAGAGCATTTTCATGAAAGGGAATTAAGAAAAACCTGGTTGTTCCTTTATTTGAACAAAATATTTGTTTATCTAAGCTTCCATTTCCAACAGGCTTTGTAATTAAAAAGTTGAAATAGCACCATTCACGACTAGCCGTGCAACCATGGCATCAAATACTAGCTTGATCTTACAATCATACTTGGTATATATTGATGGTGTCGGGCACAAACTGGCCTAGTCAAACAACACTAATTTTACAGGAGAGACAAAAAACTGAAAAGTTCTCTTGAAAATTGGTTTTAAATCATAACATTTTGCACAGCACACATGAGATGGATGAGAGTTTGTTCCAGTGGGCTAAAAAAATTTTTTTTACATGAGATTAATTTATTATAACTTCTTGGACTATGAAATTGAAGCACTCAGCCATTTGTACCTTGACCGACCCTTTCAGTTGAAAATTGACATGGCTGTGTTGTGCCGATATGAAAAAACAAAAAGCTCAACTTAGCCGGTTTGATAAAATGTAGTTTTATAGCATTTTTATAAGAAAATGTGTGCTGCCATTTTTACACAGTGTAGCTTTAGTTTCTGAGTGTTAAGATGAATAATGAATAGCTGTTTTTCTTAAAATTGGAAATTTCAGACTTGGCCGGTTTTTACCCGACACCATTGATACATACCTTGCTTTTATAATATATTAAATCTAGGCGCTTGGAAAAAAAGATTTATCTGTCCTGATTACAGTTTATTTTATCTTTTTGTAGATATACATCTTTGATCGGCATTGTGGCTAAGAAGTTTGCTAGAGAAGAGAGATAGAGGTCAAATGTCATCACAGGATGAGGAATCAGATGACCCTGCTCCTGCCAAGAAGACTTTTATGAAACCTGTGGATGACTGATGGGATTTTGTTTATTTGTTTGTTTGTGGTTACACACGTCGTCTGGTCTTGTGAAAAAGTTTACAGGAGTGGCTGTTGATATATCATTATTCATTATTATTGTAGTTGTTGTTAAACAGATCTTTGAGATGAGAGACTCTTGTATGTTGTGTATTGTCTTGTATTTTTTCAATATGTGTTAGTTTCATGGTTTTTAAACAAAAGTTTCCATTTATTATTAATATTATTTTTTTTGTTTACAATGCAATGTACAAAGTGTATAAAATAAATTTTGTTTCAAAGAAAAATGACTTTTTCTCCTGCTTTTAGACATCTGCTCATTTCATGGGGGGGGGTTCAATATTGATAGGCTTTTACATTTTTCGACAAATTTCTTTCAAACTTTGCACACACCTTATTTGATACAATATCTAAATTTGGTCAGTTTTTTTGTTTTATCAGTAATTTTTGTTTTTATGAATTTTTGAAAATAGCATATGAGAACAACCCAAAAATATTGTACAAAAAATTCACTTTTTACAAAACTAATACATATAAAAAAAAGCATCTGGTCATTTTTTTGTTTGCCCTCATTATTCATACCAAATTTCAACTAGAAATAAAAAGTAGATAGGAAATGATGAAAAATATCCCGACATTTTGAGAAAAAAATTTTTTTCTGTTATATTATTTGAATATATTTCTCTCCCATAACCCTAAGAAAAGAGACGGGTAATACTTTGAAACATCATTAAAAACCCTGAGACGTTCTCAACTACTTCTTATCGACACTGCACCAGCACCCTTTTATTCATTTATAGATGGTGCCTTTTGATAATAGGTGTGCGGAATATGTGCGGTATTTTCTGAATGATCTAAGGCAATGTTCATAATAGATCATGTAAAGGGTGGGTTTTTTTTGGATAGCGTATATTGTGACGATCAAAATGAGTACTTAAGATAATATTTCTGACTTTTATTATATAATAGCTGCGTTGAAAGACAGGCCTGTATCGTTTCTAAAAATATTGTATAAATTCAAAGAATCGATACTGAGCTTCTTTATGATTTCATTGTGACGGAATAAACTGCTTTATCCACTAGTATGATAGGCTAGATTTGTCCCATTTTTGTCAAAAAGGCACTCCCACCCTCCTTACCCATAGGGGATGCAAAAGTAAAAGTAAATTATACTAGTATAGCATGTATACAGTAATGATAGAAGATAAAAAATGTGTGTACACAACGTATTGTATTTTTGATATGCAAACATATCAATGATATTATAGATCTATACAAATCATTACGCATAATAAAAATATCAATGATATTAAATGAACATATCAATCAATTTCTCGAATGTTCACACTGTTTGAAATATGAAAATCAAAAACGTTTGCACAAAATGTATTGTATTTTTTATTATGCAAAAATAATAATAATACATATGGGCCTGCTTACATAACTAAGCAGAAAAATATTGATGAAAAGATATTTCAATATCTCGAATGTTGAAACTGTTTGCCTGTGTTCACACACTCCTGTAGTCGAGTAGATACTCATGACTTATGACTCATACTAGTCATACACACTCTAGCACAAAAAGGACATAACCGTCCAAATTATGGTGACCTGCAACCAGCATCCAGTGCACACTTAAGCCTGCTCCCAACCAGTGTGCACTTGGACGGTCACTGTTGTACTATTGGTGCCACCTTCAACTTCAAATTCAAACATTGATTGAAATGATTGTTGTTAGATTTAGATGTTCTCATTTTACTCTGTAGTATTGTAGGAACAAACTTAGCAATAACGCTGGCTGAAGGCTTTAAAAAACAGAATTATGTTAATCGCATGACTAAGCACATCAACATTAGATTAACATTAACAACTGCTTGTGGTTGAATTTTAAAAAGTTTACCGCCTGACACTGTGACAGTATTTTGGTGCTATGGGAAAGAAGATTATTATAATATTATTGAATATTACCATCGCATGTGCTGCACACATACATTTTATGTACTAAAATAATTTGAAAAATTGTTACAGTTACTTTGTATTGATTATAAATTAAGCGGAAAGAATTTTGATTATTTTAGTAACATGCTATTAACAGGGCAGTTCAGGGAAAATATAAAAATAAAATCCTACCAAAAACCCAGAGATCATATTATTACTATTACTCGTTGTTGTGAGAACGTGGATAAAATTGAATAAAAAAAGGTTTATTTAAATAATAATAATAATGATTGTTTCAAAGGTCAAAACTTAGAGAAATCGTCTTCATGCCAGGTTATACTTTGAAATCACGTCATCAATCAATAAATTAAATGTGTTCCCTAGAGATTGCCAAATGGCCATAGCTGGCCTTTGTTCTTCTGGTGTCATTGCGCTGTATCTGCAGGAACATGAAATCATAAAAGTACACTTAAAAGAAAAGAAAAAACCTTCCTTAAAACTTGATTGACTTAAAATGAAATCCATAAAATTAGCGTACACATGTAGATGGTGAAAGGAGATGAAGGGTTGATTCTTCTATTTATAATTTAATTAACGCTAGTGTGTCATTTTCAAAGATTTTGTACTAGTTTTGAGGGAAAACATCTGCTTAGACTAGTCTTGTCCAGAGGTGATTATTATTATCTATCACTCACTAAATAAACTGGGATACCCAGGCTCTTTACTCTATGGGCTGTAATGGCCTTTGAAGGAATTTTTAATTACATATGCATACACTACACTTCACTTTACTATACTACACTTCATTTCACTTTACTATCCATACACTTCACTATACTCCATACACTTCACTACCACTATACTATACTACACTTCACTACCCTATACTACACTTCACTACCCTTCTATACTTGGTGACTTCACTACCCTCCACACA
>JAXRKP010002674.1:2500-22500 GCA_037039925.1 Doris montereyensis | reverse complement strand
TGAGGGGGGGGAAAAAAGAAGCGCCTGTAGACTGGGTAAAAGTGAACTTAATAAGTTTGCAAAGTTGTTGGCAAAATCGAAGAAACATCGCAGACATGGTCGTGATACCAACCCCATAATCAATATACCGTTTATAGGTGTTGGGCAGGGGGACCAGGTGCGCCTGGAATAATCTATGCTCAAAATAATCCATGAATAGGAAAGCGTATGAAGGTCCCATCTTCTTGCCATGGCAATTCCGCTGATTTGCTAAAAAAAAACAACAGCAACTGGCCATTGAATTAAAAAGAATTGAGATTAAGCACGAGTTCTCCCAAACGAAGAAGGTGGTAGTGTTGATTGTCTGGTCAGATCGCTGGTCGAGGAAGGGTTGGAGGGCTTGAACTTGGCCCATGGAATGAGGTATGGATGTGTAAAGGGAGACAACATCCACGGGAAGAGACGTCTAGGGGTTGTGTCTGTGAACGAAATGCTATCAAAGAAAGTGAGGGCTTGGTTGGTGCAACAAGTAGCTCGGTCAGAGAGGGAAATAAATGGTTGTACCCTAAACGTCACGTGTTTGTCCTCCACTATTGTCGTTTTTCACCTTCGGGAAGTTTACTAGTAAATAAATAAATAAATAGGTAATATACAAATATGCAAATGAATGAATAAATGAAATACACAACTTTAATTAATTAAAATTTTGGGAGGGAGCGGGAGTTAGTGGTCAAATTAGAAAGAGTTTGTGTTGTGTGAGCTATCATCCTTAATTTTCAGCTCCTGACTCAAGAGAGTAAAGTTCAGAGTTCACAGTTCATCGTCCTGACCCGAAAATCTTTGGTACAAAGGCTACGGCACATCAAATAATATCTTAACTTTATCGTACATTCTTGACCGACCTACTTGTTGGATATCAGGTAGTTGTGGCTCATGTGGGGTATTTACATTGGTTTCACTTATTATTAGGCCTAGATCTAGATGCAGCCATCTAAATTGAGATCTAGATTTAGACAAACGATGAACATTTTGTATACCACCTATTAGATTCTAGATCTATTGTAGTTGTAAGATGATAGTGGACACAGGACATGGTCGTAAATGGATTTCATTTCTCTACGCCTGGTCGGTGTCCCAGGACTTTGACCTATCTTTTTAGTCAAATGTAACATTTTAAAAAAAATTATGATGATAATAGTAAGGACTGGTTTCAAGTATAACTGACCAGCTGTATTAATATTAGAGCCACATGCGATCTAGATCTAGATCTAGATCTAATAGATCTACCCTAGCTCAGGAAGATCGTGGATGTTCATTAGTATAAGTTCGATCAGAACTGATGTTACAACTAGAATCTAGATCTGATCTTGATTCTATATTTAGCTAGATTCTAGACCTAATAGATTCTATAGATTAGATAGATCTAGAGAATTTACATTTACTCTAGAAATATTTGTAGGTATTAGAGTGTTAAGTAATGATTTGATCTATCACACACAGTTGCTGAAATGTTACAATTTATCATGATAGAATGCAAATTTAGAATGCAAATTTTGTTGTACAGGATCATATTCATTTTCTGAATGGTAATTTATTAAACTTTGTAGTAATGGCTTTCTGTGTGGATTTATTTAAAGTATAGAAATCAATAAAATTCTTACTTGTTTACCTCATGACAGGAGTTTTAACTTCATTTGTAACAATCAAAGATGTCTGTGGTCAGGAGTGTTTTCAGAGTAATGCACCGCCATGCTAACGTGAGTAGTTTTTGTATATTTCAAAATGAACTGCTTTTGGTATTGTACTACTAGATTCTATAGATGGATATATATATGTATATATATATATATATATATATACATATGTTATATATATTATCACTAGATTTAATGTTTCATGTTTAAAACAAATGGAAAATTCCTGTACAATAGTTATAAAAGACATCAGCCTTATAAGCCCTATTTAATTTGTTTTCTCATGCAAATTTTCGGAAGGGTTGGAAAAACTATTACCTTTTTCAGAGGGGTTACCTTCAAGAAGATGATGATATAAATGTTATAAAGTGATATTATACAAGTACATTAAGGTTTATATACGCTCTATTCGGCAATAGATATATTCATATTTTCAAATTTATTAATTTATATAATAAAGATTATTGGACTGATCTATGCGCTTAGGTTTAGTTTTACTTTTCTTAATTTTCCTTTGTATATTTTGTCAACAAATTTTTGTAACAACTGCTCCTTTCCACTCCTGTCTTTTCAGACAAGGCAGCTGTCCTGTAGCTCTGTGCTTCTGTCATCAGATCACCACTCCAGTTACTTCACACCAGTTAAAACTCCAATGCTTCCGACAAAGGCCTTTGAAGGGAAATTAGCATTCATCACAGGTGGAGCCACTGGCCTAGGGAAAGGAATGGCACACAATCTGTCACATTTGGGAGCAAAGTAGCCATTGCCGGAGCAGGTAGGGAGCAATATGAGACCAGGGCTTGTTTACTCTTGATCAGTGTATTTTTTCTTTCTTTAAGATTGCTAGATGTCACATATAAGTTGTAAAGAAAAGTAAGTCCCATTCCCAGAGTTGAGCGTAGGATTATCAGGAGAAAAGGCATGATTTTTAAGGCATACAGCATATATATATATGTGTTAGTTTGCCATTGCTTTCCACACTGCCTTCACTCTTGCTGAGTGAATAGGCCTAGCTACCCAATTTGCTGCTGGGTCATCAGCAAGGCCTGAAAGACCTGCCTGGAATGGGAATCAAACACAGGCCTCCTGGGTGGAAGTCCGACACTCTACCGATTGAGCTATCGCCGCCATACAAATATAAAATAAATATATATCCTGAAATACAATTGACTTCAGGTTCCTGTATTCTTAGTTAAACCCTTGATTGACTGCGGGAAATTTAGCATGACCAGAGACAGTAACAATATCCCATGCATACATACAATTGGTTGCTTTTATTTTTGTGTTATTTTTGTGTGCTCATTTTGCATGTTAGTTGTTGTTATATTTTTTATACAATAACTTTTCCCAAATAAAAACGGTGAGACTTCTTTAAATTTAAATGTATGACTGTGCCTAAAATGTATGAATGTAGATTAGAAAGTTTTAAAACAAATTATCTGCTATGCTGTATAGATTTCCCTCTATTTGTGTTTTAGGGCTCTGAAAAATTGAAAGAGGCTGCAGCAGAGATTTCTGAGGCAACAGGAAATGAAGTATGTATAAACTAGGCCTGTTATCTTTGTTTGCTTTATTATGTCCAAAGTGAAATGATATTGAGGTCCATTTACATACACACACACACACACACACACACACACAGATTGCGTCATATGCATAGACATACGACTTAGTGTAAGAAGATGACTATTCCAAAGATTGGTTATTTTGACTATCTTGAGGTAAATTGTATATACCCTAGAATTTGACCTCATTGAACAAGAACGAGTCAGTTCAATGGCGTAACCACTGATCATTTAACAACGTCAGACATCATCAAATCAATGTCCTGGTCAAGATCTATCGATTAAGCATTGTACGGTTTCATATATTACCCCTTATGCGATCATGATCATTGAACCTCTGAATATTTGCATGAATTATGGAACTATCCTGTCAGGCAGCCTCAGATGCATCATGTATGAAGCCTGGTTAAGGAGATTAGATATATTTATTGTTACATGAGATCTGTCCCCGGTCTCTAGAGTCATAAGTCTAATGTGTCTCACTTACACATTATAATGCAAAAAGTTTGTTTCTCGCCAAAACCAAAAGTGAGGGCTCGATGGTCCAAAGTAAGCTGTTGGCCTCTCCACCAAAAGGTTGTGCGTTTGTGCCCGGCAGGTTGAGAAACTTTTCTCAATTTTTGTTTTTAATTTACAGTGGATAGACCCCTAGTCCCATCCAGAGCAGATGATATAAAGCAGGTCCTGTGTGCAGATAACAACACTCTGTGCTGCGTTAAAATCCCACTTTGCAGTCCAGGCAAAATTATAAATAAAAAAATCTGAGATCACCTTAGTTGTTTATGTCAGTCCACATTTCATACAAAGTTACAATAACATTTTCATTTACAAGTACAAAACGATTAAGCATAAGTAAATTAAATTGTGGATCTATACTTAATTAATTGAATCATAATTTCAAAATCTTAGAAATTTAAGATTTAAAAAATTGCAATCCAAATTATAATTTTCTTTGATAAAATATGTGAATATTATTTTACAATAATAATAATAATAATAATGATTATTAGATAGAATTTATATAGAACATATCAACATTATCTGATGCTCTATGTGCCATACAATGCCATGAATAAATAATATGTTATAAAATATACTTACGTGTTGAAAGATTGAAATACATAATTATAATAAGAGAACATACCATACTTTTGAAAATAAAATTCTTAAAATGTCATAGCTATATATTATAAAACAAATAGGTCCATATAATATGTTTCTTTGTATGGCATCAATAAGAGATAACAGTAAGGTTGTAAAACGTACAGTACTATAACAGTGCTGCCAACCTACTGCTAAAAAAATGGATTTTTATGCTTTTTTCTAGATTGTACGTTTTTAAAGTTTTTTTTGGGGGTTTCTCTTACCCGCATAAAAAGCTTGTCAGCATTATCAAATTATACAATTTTTTTCCAAATCTTCCTCTGTTTTGACAAGCAGTCTCCCACTTTGTTTGTTCATGGGGTTGGCAGCTCTGCTATACAATAGTGAAAATGTTCAATGTACATCACAACAATCAAACTTGATTTATGGCTATTCAATGAGATAATTTAAAGTGCACTTATTTTGTTAATTACGAAAAGATTATTTGTTGAAATGGACATATCGATAGTGAAAATCGCAAACCGTGTAAGTCCAATTTTGGATTTTTTAAAGAAAAAGATGCTACACATTTTAATTTATTTTCACACAGACATGGTGTGCAAGTGTCAAAACTAGACCCAATAGGGATATACAGATTACTCAAATGGCTATTAAACAGGATTCTATTGGTTCTCGTGCCATGGAATCCTAAC
Source organism: Doris montereyensis (assembly GCA_037039925.1). NCBI lineage: Eukaryota > Metazoa > Mollusca > Gastropoda > Nudibranchia > Dorididae > Doris > Doris montereyensis. The sequence continues at coordinate 17,466 of JAXRKP010002674.1, read as the reverse complement.
TAGACGAAGCATAGAGGCTTCTTGAGTAAAGACAGAAAAAAAGTGTGTTACTATTTTTAGACTTACACAGTGTGTGACTTTCACTTTCAATATAATATTTCTTTGTAGGTGTTACACTTTAAAATGGATGTCGGGACCCTGCTGCAATCAAAGCCGTGTTTGATGACCTGGAATCCAATCACGGACTTCCCGATGTTGTTATCAATAACGCTGCTGGAAATTTCATTTCACCGATCAACGTTTGTCTGCGAATGCCTTCAATACTGTTGTGAGTATCGTTTTGAATGGGACGGCTACATTACTCTTGATGTGGGGAAAAGGCTGATAAAACAGAAAAAAGGTGAGGGAAAAAGTGTGCCTCTCTTAGTTTAGTTGGTATTATTATCACTGTTTGATTCTAAAATATTTTTTGATGATGATGATACTAATAAAAGGTAATTTGTTGCGAGCATGTACAAATCTAAAGAAAATAAATATGCTCATTGCCCATGACATCTAAACCTGATAAATTGTAGTTTAGATAAACAGAATCACCTTGTTCATAGTAAGTTACACATTTCTGACCATAAGCCACCTTTAAACACGAATCACCTTGTTCACAGTAAGTTATACATTTTCTGACCATAAACCACATTTAAACACAGAATCACCTTGTTCACAGTAAGTTATACATTTCTGACCATAAGCCACTTTTAAACACACGAATCACCTTGTTCACAGTAAGTTATTCCTTTCTTGACCATAAGTCACATTTAAAACACACAAATCACCTTGTTCATAGTAAGTTATCCATTTCTGACCATTCTTGACCATAAGTCACATTTAAACACACGAATCACCTTGTTCACAGTAAGTTATCCATTTCTGACCATAAACCGCCTTTAAACACACCAATCACCTTGTTCAAAGTAAGTTATACATTTTTATTTTCCTTTTTTTTTACAATATGGCGTGCATCTATAACTGATCACTGTAGAGCCATTAGCATGATTAACGCAGAAGTTGGTATTAAAGATGTAGTGAGACAAGTTAAGTGTTTGTCCAGCAACCATTTCAAAACTAAGAAGTATGTGGAATATGCATAGAAATGTTGAATATCTTGCGAGAACAAACCATCTAAGCCCCCCTCCAGGCGACAAAAGTGTCATTCATTTACGTGACAGAAAACGTCACTGCTGTTCAAACGCTCAAAAGGTTGAAATCTTGGATATTCATCAGCCTTCGATCTGATGAATGGTTTTTAAATAATGCCAATCTACACTACAGAGTAGCACATCATGTTCCATGCACAGAGCGTCATCGAAGAAATCGTTTGGCAAAATCTGATGACCCGTTTGAGGTAGAAAGCGGCAGTAATGGTACTGTGTTATCTTCTCAAATGAGTCCCAACTTTGTATTGATCATCCTGATAGAAGAAAAGAAGTGTTGGCAAATGCCTGGGAAAAGATTTGCAGCTGCATTCATCAGGAAAAACAACAGATGGGAGGATGCAGTGTCAAAGTATTGGTCTGAAATCTCATGGCAACAACGTAGACCTTTGGTGTTCATTGATGAAGCAACAACAGCAAATCATTTTTATTGAAACAATTTTGCAACCAAAGGTAGTACCGTTTTTAGAGACAACACTTATGACATAAAGACTTTTCCAATAAGATAACGCTAGACTTCACGTGGCAAAAGTGCGAGCCAATATTTTCAGCAGCACAATATCCACTTTTCTCTTGGCCCTCTTTATCGCCCGATCTGGCGCCAATTAGCCATCTTTGGGACATTCTTGAATGTAAGCTACAAGCACCTGCCAAGTCCAACTACAAGGATGCAACTCACAGAAGTATTTAATGAAGAATGGAATGACATTCCACAAGGACAAATGCAGTGTCTAATTGCAAGTGTGTGTAGGAGATGTCTTGCCTGTATCCAGCAAGGGGGAGAACACACGCTACCAAAATAATTTAATGATTGACGAGCTCTGCCAGATTTTGAAAATGGGATTAATACAATTAAACACCTTCTTCTCAACTTTTGGCGTGATGTGAAGCAATGAAATTTCTTACCCTATATAAAAATGAAGAAAATATCATTATAATTGATTCAGTACTTTGCTTGCAACTCGCAAAAATAGGACTTTTTACTTTCTTTTGTCCACAAGTATATAAAGTTAACTTATTTATTTAAAGAAACTCAAAGTTAACAGCACAGACTCTAGAGAATTTTGGGTTTGAAGTCTGGAATCACCATTCTGAGTTTCCTGTAGTGGAAACTTCAAACAAACTAAGTTTTCTTTTTCTCATTGGACACATTCTGATCATCTCCACTGACTACGCAACGACCGGCTCAGGTTTTGTCATGCCCAGTGCCTGTGCCAAGCCCGGCGTGGAAGCCATGGCAAAATCCTTGGCCGCGGAATGGGGTCGCTACGGAATGAGGTTCAGGTGTATTAGCACCTGGCCCAATTGAAACCAAGGTGAGTATGGAATGAAACAACCTCCCCCAAACCCCCTTCCCCAAAAAAAACCCCAAAAAAACAAACTGCTTTTTCAGAGCAAGATTTAATGGTTAACTTATCACACAAGTCATGAACGCAAAGAACTGCTAAGCCACTTCTCCCGGCGTTTATTATTTTCAAATTGTGGCTTGCAGGGCTTGCCTATTGGCGTAGGACTTTTTGCACTTTGTAGCCTGCATAGCTCACATATTGGGGGGGGGGGATCTGACCACGATTTTTTTTCTTTGCTATTTTTAAACATGCATGACCACCTATCATCAATAAAAGTCTGCATGTATATCTACTTATACATTTTGCTCTGACTTGTTGTTGGATAATAAGACAAAGAAAATAAATTTGAAGTGTCCAAGGGAGAGTCCTGAACATGTTTTTTTTTATAATTTAAATTGATAATTTTAACCACTGGCCATGATCATTAGCAATTTTCGATAAATTGAACGGTTTTGATTTTATGAATTTTTCTGAAAATACGTACAGCAACTTTTCCATTTTTGGAAAATTTAATCACAAAATTTTTTGTTTTTCACAAATTAGAAGAGATATATCGAAGATCGCTTCTGTTTGAAATGTTGTACTGCTTCATAGAGTGGCTATATACCAAAATTGTGGGCAATCAGACAATAAATAAAAAGGTAGATCGCAAATCACTGTCAAAAAATAACATTTTGAGAAAATTGCATTTAAAACTATTTCTCCTGTTATTTGAATGTTTTTTCGCATGTAAACCTAGATAAGAAAAGTAAAATATTTTAAAACATCATACAATCTTGAGAGGCTATCAAATACTTCTTGCTGACCCTATTTCAATTCCAACTGCTCCGAGAGATCAGACCATCCGAGATCCAAACATCTTTAGGCCCCTCAGTCCGAGGTCCTAGAAAATCTTTTAAATTTCTAATGCGGCCAGCTCTACCTTTCATGTCTTTCTTTTGCGCTTGTAACAACATCGTTTAGACTTAGTTTTGTCACGTCTGTGATATTGTCAACCCAAACTCTTTTTGGCCTTCACTTCCCTGTTCTTGCCGTTTATTTAACAATGCCTGTCGAGACTGTCTAGAAGAGGAAGGATAAGGATGATGGTTGGTCATGGAGTGGAGATACCACGGTTTAAAACAAACACCAAAGAAATAAATGATAAAGACAAACGAAGGTTTTATTTATATGTATACATATCTTTATGTTGATTATTTTTCAGTGAGAACAATTCTTGCTTCACTTTATTTTCAAGTTATTGCAGTCAAGACTAGGGCATCCTTGTAAATTTTATATATTTTTTATTTTATTTTCAGGGTGCCTTTAGTCAGTCTGGATCCCACAGGCCAATTCATTGACAAGTTTATAGACAGAATTCCATTAGGTCGCATTGGAGAGGTAAAGAAGAATTTTGTAACCTTTAGTCCTATTTGGTCAGCGATTATTCCAACTGGATAAGCGGTCAGGTATGTTTCCCATTGTTAGTAATCTTCGTCTTGAGGTTGGGGAAATGGACGTTTCATGGTTTTGTTTTTATTGTGATGATGTTGCTTTATAAAATACAATCATGACCTACATCATGACATTTGTAGCTTAAAGAAGAAGATAAGATAAGATCCACCTTTATTGATCTTTAAAACAGGAAATTACATTGTGTTTGTTGACATGCTATTTGCTATGCTCACAATATATAATCACACCAAATATTAAATAACATAATGTAATAGAATTTACGTTCTCTCTCATTCGCTGATAGGCCTCTCACTCCTGTAATGTTAAAGACGTGATAATACATGAGTTAAAAAAGTAATGATAGGTAAACAAGAATTGTCAACAAAACCAAAATGGCAGTATACAACACAGTTTATTGTCCTACTCTCCTCTTTGGCAGTGAAACCTGGACCTTAGATTGTAGTGTACAACATAACAATAAGAGATCAAACCAAAGCAGATGGCATAAAAACTAAGATAGAAATAAATCAACTGAGATGGTTTGGGCATATAAACAGAATGAACGACAATAGGATAGCTAAAATCAGTATACAGTGCTAAAACAAGGTAAAAGGCCAAAAGGCAGACTTCGGAGAAAGTGGGAAGAAGATATAAAAGAGGCATTAAAACAAAGAAATTTAACTTTCACGGAAGGAAACAGAAAATGTCAGGACAGGGCAGCCTGGAGAAAGATCATCTCGGGCATCTAAACCCATACACTGGAAGGTAGAATGGAAACGGATAAAGAAAGAAAGAAAAATACAATCAAGACAGAAGAAAAGCTTATTAACAATATATATTGTTGATCAGTGTGAGTTTAAAGTTAGGTACCGAAAAATTGTGGACTTCTTCTCAAAATGGTAATGAATAATAACATAAAATGATATTAAAGCCTCTTAGGAACAAAGACAAATATACAAGGATAGACAGAAAAAAAATCTTTAGGCATCATCTACATCAATAGAATCAAACCTACGATGTCTGCGTGGCACCCATCGCCTTGTTGTAATAGAGAGCGCACTACCAACCAAGCTAACTACGTACCTTGAGCAATGGGTGCTGATGTTAAGGTTGCGAATTCCGATTTTATCGATGCCCAGAGATTTATTTTATGTCTGTTTCTTCGTATTTGTCTCGTCCTTGTTACTACAGGGCTTTAGTTTTAACACTATTTCTCTTCATCCATCAGCTTCAACATGCCCCGATGCCTGTTTATCTTTTCAAAGTGGTAACACTAGCTGAGAAATGTGGTTGAAAATTGTTAGTACAGAAAACAGAAAAAGGCTTACAACTTAAGCGCTGTGTTTTTCATGTTTTCTATAGGTTTTACAAATATTTTCTTCCCTGGTCACATGACTACAGTCAATATGATTTCTCTTTTTATTTTTTTATTTCCTTCTACTTCTAGTTTGTCCAATTTATATGATGTGAATTCTGATCACACGACTCTACAATCAGTGTAATTTCTTTTTTATTTTTCTTTCCTGCCAGGTTATCCGATTCAATGGAGGAATTCCAGCGGCATCGGGAATGTTCACTGACCTTAAACAAGTCACAGAAGAACAGTGGGACGCATTAGCAGCAATGATTAAGTCTGTGAAAGGATCGTAGGTCCACAGGCTATACTTGTGCAACATCAATTTTGTCAATGAGAAAACATGCAAAGGAGCAATTTGATATTAAGAAAATCAAACTCAGAAACTAGTTTCTAGATTCAGATTCCTCTCTATGAACCAACAAAATTAAAACGTGTATCATGTTTGTAAAGCATTTAATCGTACCTAGTTCTGCCTGTTTCAGAGAGAGAATTTTCTGTTAGTATTTATTGTAAAGTAATTTGACAAGCAAAAGAGTAACTTCCATTCTATAGTTTTTTCTTTGGATGTTAACGTGACGAACTGAACTTTTTCATTGCCAGTAATGGTTGGATGCTTGAAATATCCATACATTTGAAATTTTGATTTAAAATTATTTTTTTTTAATGCTTAATTGAAATGGCTTCCAAACTTCAACCAAATTTTGACCAGACTGAATAAATTATCTGAGGGGTAGGAACACTACACCACACCACGTTTCTAATTTCCCAAAGTCAATAGTTTCTCGTGATCTAAATAGTGTATATATGTATAAGACAGACTTGGTTTAGTTGAAATATGTTGCCTAAGAGTAAGAGCCAGAAAGGATGAAGAAATAAAAAACAATCATTGAGTTAGTTCCCTTTGCATGTATCTTGTAATACTTTCTTAAATATAAGTCACAATGAATGAGATCTTTCTTTATACAGCAGGGGAAAAGATTTGAAGTAAATCTTTTGCCAGTTATGTACAAGGGAATGATATCAAGGAATTAGATCTTTTACCAGCTTATACAGCAGGTGAAAGAATTGAAGTAAATCCATTTGCCAGGTTATGTCATGAGACGCTTAAGATCAGGCTTGGGTTAACTTTTTAAAATAAATTCAAATGTACATTTTGGTGGAAAATGTTACTCCGTTATATAATATGGGGAAGTATGAAGACATCATAGGGTTTTGTTGTCTTATTTGTTCATACAAAATGAGAAAATCATGATGTGTGTAATACGTCATTTGAGAGAGAGAAGAGAGGAACCACACAGACAGACAGATGGACAGAGAATATGTGTGTGTGTATGTGTGTTAAATTAATACTGATTGTGAAAGTTTATGGAACTTTATGATTTGGTAAAAAGATTTTTAGGACAGATTTGTGTTAATTTGATAATAATTTTGCTGTATGGCTAAATTACAATAAATTTGAGTTGATTTTTAAAAATTATAAAGCTTACCTAATGTAGTAATAAAAACCTGTTACTTGTGTTATGCAAATAACATTGAATTATTAGCAAAATCTCATAACGATCATAATTCAATTTTAACGTTTAAAGTAATTTATACTTTTCATTGCTCACTGTTATTTGAATGCTATGTTACTGAATGCTATGTTAATGTTATAACATATTTTTCTTCAGCACAATACTAATGAAGTGTACAGCCTTATTAAATAATTAAATCCTGTATAATGGCATTATAACATGCTTGTGATCACTTTAGTCTTGTTATAATTTTTAGTCCTTATTTGTGTTATTTTACTTCTTAGGCTCTGCCTCTCTCTCTCTCTCTCTCTCTCTCTCTCTCTCTCTCTCTCTCTCTCTCTCTCTCTCTCTCTCTCTCTCTTTCTCTCTACCTCTCTCTTTTCTCACTCTCACTCTCTCTCTCTCTCTTTCTCACTCTACCTTTCTCTTTCTCTTTCTCACTCTCTCTCTCTTTCTCTCTCACTCTCTCTCTCTTCTTGTGAGTGGTTGGTCTCTCTCTCTCTCTCTCTCTTTCTCTCCTTTACCACTTTCACTATAGCTTATTTTGCTGCTTCCTCTTAATTCACCCTAGATTCCTGGATATGGGGAGGGTAAATTGGAAATGAAACTAACTCATTTCACTTTCTGTGCCTGTCAATTCTCGGCCATTGTGATCAGGCAAAACAGAAGGTCCTATTCAGACCACTTTCACTATAGCTTATTTTATGTTCTCGAAAAATCACCCTAGATTCCTGGATATGGTGGGAGGGGTAAATTGAAATGAAACTAAACATTTCACTTTCGACGCAATATATCGGCCACCACCATCAGGAAGAAACAGAACGTCATTCAGACAATTTCCAGACGGAACAATGAAGATTATGTTCTCGAAAAATCCACCAGTTCGAGAAAACACATATTATTGGGTGACTTTGATTGACTTCACCAACAATGAAGACACAATTACCATTGACTTCACCAACACTAAAGACACAATTACCATTGACTTCCACCAATACTGAAGACACAATTACCATTGACTCTCACCAACACTGAAGAAGACACACCAACAATGAAGACACAATTACCATTGACTCACACCAACACTAAAGACACAATTACCATTAACTTCACACCAACACTGAAGATACAATTACCATTAACTCTCACCAACACTGAAGACACAATTACAACTCCCACCAACTGAAGACACAATTACCATTAACTCCCACCAACACTAAAGACACAATTACCATTAACTCCCACCAACACTGAAGATACAATTACCACTGACTCTCACCAACACTTAAGACACAATTACCATTGACTCCCACCAACACTGAAGACACAATTACCATTGACTCCCACCAACACTGAAGACACAATTACTATTGACTCCCACCAACACTGAAGATACAATTATCATTGACTCCCACTAACACCGAAGATACACACGCTGACTCTCAGAACTTGTTCAAGTCGAAATCTTCAACCTCATTCAACATGTTGATAAACCTACACGGCAATATCTTAGATCTCCTCATAACCAAGTCCAATGACAACTCTACCGATCGTGGCCAATCCATCACTGAAGACACAATTGCCATTGACTCCCACCAACACTGAAAACACAATTACCATTGGACTCCCACCAACACTGAAGGACACAATTACCATTGACCTTCTCACCAATACTGAAGACACAATTACTATTAACTCCCACCAATACTGAAGACACAATTACTATTAACTCCCACCAATACTGAAGACACAATTACCATTGACTCCCACCAACCACTGAAAGACACAATTACCATTGACTCCCAACACTGAAGACACAATTACCGTTGACCTCCCACCAACACTGAAGACATAATTACCATTGACCTCCCACCAACAACTGAAGACACAATTACCATTGACTCCCACCAAACACTGAAGGACATAATTACCATTGGACTCCCACCAACACTGAAGACACAATTACCATTGACTCCCACCAACACTGAAGACATAATTACCATTGACTCCCACCAACACTGAAAGACACAATTACCATTGACTCCCACCAACACTGAAGACACAATTACCATTGACTCCCCACCAACACTGAAGACAACAATTACCATTGACTCCCACCAACACTGAAGACACAATTACCCATTGACTCCCACCAACACCTGAAGACACAATTACCATTGACTCCCAACCACTGAAGACACACAATTACCAATTGACTCCCACCCAACACTGAAGATACAATTACCATTGACTTCCCACTAACACCCGAAGATACAATTACCATTGACTCCCAGAACTTGTTGAAATCTTTCAACCCCTCATTCAACATGTTGATAAACCTGCACGGCAATATCTTAGATCTACTCATAACCAAGTTCAATGACAACTCTACCGATCGTGGCCCAATCACATCTCTGACCACCACAGTCATTTCTACTTTTACTAATATTAGAAATCAAAATTAAGTGACATTAAAACATCCGACACCGCAAGATCAAACGATCAACTTATCAGAAATTCAGAGCGAGCATCAGGGAGTTGAACATGGGCTGAGCAGATTAGCATAGCACTATTAGCGCACTCTCTCTCTCCTTCTCTCATCTCTCTCCTCTCTCTCTCTCTCTCTTCTCTTCTCCTTCCATCTCTCTCTCTCTCTCTCTCTCCTCTCTCTCTCTCTCTCTCTCTCCTCTCTCTCTCTCCTCTCCTCTCTCTCTCTCTCTCTCTCTCTCTCATCTCTCTCTCTCCTCTCTCTCTCTCTCATCCTCTCTCTCCTCCTTCCTCTCTCTCTCTCCTCCTCTCTCTCTCTCTCTCTCATCATCTTCTCTCTCTCTCTCTCTCTCTCTCTCTCTCTCTCTCTCTCCTCTCTCTCTCTCATCTCTCTCTCTCCTATCTCTTTATCTCTCTCTCTTCTTCTCCTCTCTCTCTCTCTCTCTCTCTCTCTATATATATATATATATATTATATATATATATATATATATCTATCTATCCTCTCTCTCTCTCTCTCATCTCTTTCTCTCTCTGTCTGTCCTGTCTTCTCCTCCTTCTATCTATCTATCTATCTCTCTCTCTTTCTCTGTCTGTCTGTCTGTCTGTCTGTCTGTTCCTGTCTGTCTGTCTGTGTCTCTCTCTCTCTCTCTCTCTCTCTCTCTCTCTCTCTCTCTCTCTCTCTTTCTGTCTGTCTGTCCGTCTCTCTCTTTCTGTCTGTCTGTCTGTCTGTCTGTCTGTCTCTGTCTGTCTGTCTGTCTGTTCACTCTCTCTCTCTCTCTCTCTCTCTCTCTCTCTTTCTGTTCGTCTGTCCGTCTCTTTCTGTCTGTCTGTCTGTCTGTCTGTCTGTCTGTCTCTCTCTCTCTCTCTCTCTCTCTCTCTCTCTCTCTCTCTCTCTCTCTCTCTCTCTCTCTCTCTCTCTCTCTCTCTCTCTCCTTCTTCTTTAACCCTGTGGGTTTTAACGGAGAGCTTATCTTTCAGTTACAGCTTAGTGTTTCCTTTTAATTTACGATAAGATCACTGCATATAGTGGACATAATATACATGTATTTCAATCGATTAAACTCTTTATTACCCTGAGATCACTGTATATTATGATGGATGGGGTAAATGTCAATGAGACAAAAAGGAAAGAAAAAAGAAAAAACTGGGTAATCCCTCAGATTTATTGAGAAGAGGAGGAAGAAGAGAGGAGATTGATTGATTGAATTTTACACCGCCCACATCATATGCGGTGGTCTCAGAGTAACTAAGAGGAAACAGTTAAATGAAAAGAGTGAAGGGAAAGAAGTAGGACCTATCAGTACTATCACCACCACCCACACATATTTCTTTGCTTCAATCGTTCATGGTTTTCTTTTCCATCTTTCATCTTGCTTCAAAAGAAGATGAATAAGGAGAAGAAGATGATGATGATATTGTTGTTGCAAATAAAATGAGAAGTAAAAAATCAAAATACATGTATATGAAAATAAGAATATCTCTGAATCTGAAGAGCCCTTCCCCACCCCCCCCCGGCTTTAAGCCCCTCCCCCCCAAGAAAACAACAGCAATGCATGAACAGCAAAACATAAATAAAACACGCACGTCCCCCTCCCCTTCTTCCCGTCTCCTCCCTCCCTCCCCCCTCCCGTCAACAAAAGAAGAAGCTGAGTATAACAATACATATTAAATGTAATGTCATTTATTATGTCAATGTAAAAACTCTATAACCAGAACGAAAATGACCAAACGCACATTTAAAATAGAGTCTAAAACATGAAGAATAGAGTAAAATTGACTATGTGGGAATGGTTTAGTCAACACTCTAACACAACACAAATACACACCTACATCCACACACACAACACACTCTCCTCTCTCTCTCTCTCTCTCTCTTCTTCTCTTCTCTCTCCTCTCTCTCTTCACACACATACCACACACTCACGCACACACGCACACACATGTATTGTTTTAACTCTGATCTCTCCATTGACAGTCACAGAGCACAACAGGGTTCGCCCTTTCTCAGTCCTCCGTCTCAAGATGTGGATGTGGACACACCATAACTTTGGTTTTATATTTGACTGAAGCTTATGGCCCGATTCTTTTATTGTTGCTTGGTTTGGTGACATGGAGTTGGTTACGCAGCAGGTAGGGTAACTTTGCGTGTTTACGAGAATGTGTGTGTGTGTGTGTGTGTGTGTGTGTGTGTGTGTGTGTGTGTGTGTGAGAGAGAGAGAGAGAGAGAGAGAGAGAGAGAGAGAGAGAGAGAGAGAGAGAGAGAGAGAGAGACAGACAGACAGACAGACAGACAGACAGACAGACAGACAGACAGAGATTGTGTGTTGGCGGGTTTGGACAGGTAAGGTATATTGAAATGGAGTGGTGAACAGGTTCCCGGTGTGAGGGTCCGTCTCTAGCTTGATTCCCCAAACAGGTAACTGAGTGTAGAGGGAAGCGGGAGAGGACAAGGCACCGGATGCTGGGCGGGCATCGATGGGCCAATCTTTCTCGCTCCACAAATACATAATACTTTACATCTAGAATATTATAAAATCTATGTGACTAATGAGATGGATGTGTTGCGCCTTCTTCATAGTGCTTCATTCATACCAAGGATACTGATATAAGACGCCTTTTGATTGGTTTGTCTTTTCATAGTGCTTCATTCATACCAAGGATACTGATATAAGACGCCTTTTGATTGGTTGTCTTTCATAGTGCTTCATTCATACCAAGGATACTGATATAAGACGCCTTTGATTGGTTGTTAATTAATAATTATGTTTATACGTTAACTTCATTCAACACGGCTTTCAAATTCTATAGAATTTGAGATAACATCAACCAAGAATGGATTGATTTGAATTGATGTTGAACCCCTCCCCCACCCCTAAAACAACAGCAACAACAGCAACAACAACAACAACAACCGATATTGAATTCTTAAAGAGAGGAGGAAATATTAAGAACGGGGTAATCTGTGATATCAAACTGGATGCTGTCACAGAAATAACGTTTTCTACAGGATTTGGTGGTTCAGACAAAGACCGCCCACTGTAACATTCAATTTTATCTTTCTCTAGTGCCAAAATGTGGTTAAGAAAAGTGTTTGCATCAATGAAATCGTGCCTTCATGGATCATAATAACTAAACAGCCATGTAGCAGTCTTTTCGATTCACGATAACATCGATCCATCTTCTTGTGCTTTGGATTTGTTTTTGAAGGATTATCTCCTTACAAATATATTCACACGGCGTTGTTAAACAAGAAGCAATGATTTGTTCATCCTCTTCTTGGTATCCAGCAAGCCTTTGCAATTACAGAAGTACAGCGACGTTATATATTTATTATCGTGTCATTCAAATTCATTAACTGCAAAAAAATCACCGCGTTTGTTTTTCATAATAATTTCGAATAATTTTTTTATTTATTATGCTCGATCACGCTGTTCAAGAAATATGTAGACTGTTCTTAAACACTAAGCTGTATACTAGATACCTACAACAGTTGTCTTCTGCACTGACAGTAAACGACTACAATACACCTATGTAAAAAGTGAATGTGAAGCAAGCAAATACGATACTCATTTACAGGCGAATGTGAAGCAAGCCACTACGATACTCATTTACAGACGAATGTAAATCAAGCAACTGCGATACTCATTTACAGGCGAATGTGAAGCAAGCCACTACGATTCTCATTTGCATAGAATAGGAAGACAGCCACTATGATACTCATTTACAGGCGAATGTGAAGCAAACAACAGCGATACTCATTTACAGAAGAATGTGAAGCAAACAACTACGATACTCATTTGCGGACGAATGTGAAGACAGCCACTACGATACCATTTACATGCGAATGTGAAGCAAACGACTACGATATTAATTTGCAGGCGGTTGTGAAGCAAGCGATTACGATACTCATTTACATGCGAATGTGAAGCAAGCGATTACAATATTAGTTTAAGGACGAATGAAGCAAACGATTACGATACTCACTTAGGCGAACGTGAAGCAAACGATTACGATACTAATTTACAGGCGATTGTGAAGCAAGCGATTACGATACTCATTTACATGCGAATGTGAAGCAAGCGATTACAATATTAGTTTAAGGACGAATGTGAAGCAAACGATTACGATACTCACTTACAGGCGAACGTGAAGCAAACGATTACGATACTCATTTACAGGCGAACGTGAAGCAAGCGATTTCGATACTTATTTACAGTCGATACTCATTTACAGTCGAATGTGAAGCTGAAACCCGAGAATGGACGCAGGCGATACAGCTCGCACACACAACTTGGTGTCGGTATCGGCAGGGGAAAGCCTGAGTGCTGTGCGATACAGCGATGCTGCCAAAGACCTCAACGCATCGGCGCATTATAATGCTGGCGATTTTCTAGATGATTTCAACCGAGACCAGGCGATTCTACACCTGCCTCTGACGTCGTTTCTGGCCTTACTCATGCTGGTCGGTGTGACCGGTAATCTGTGCGTGGTGTACGTTTACAGAACTCGTTTCAGGAAGACGTCTGGCAGTTACTTCATCATGGTGCTGGGCGTTGTTGATCTGGCAACCAGCGGCGTATGTATTCCTTGGGACATCTTCCGCCTGAGTTCACCCTACAGACACCACTCTGACTTACTGTGTAAAGCTTGGCCAGGTTCATCCAGTCGTTTCTGTGTCTTTGCGCAGCCATTATTCTGGTCTGTGTTGCCTTCAGCAGGAGTAGCGTGGCATAGAAAAATAAGTAAATAAATAATTAAATAAATAAACAAATAAATAAATAAATAAACAACTAAATAAATAAATAAAAAGCCAGTAAGGAATTATTAATATAAATATATGTCGAACTAAAGGGATTGATAAACTCGTAAATTCAATAAAAACAAATAAATGGGTTGCTAAATGGAATAATGAACAAGAAAGTAAACAAATAAATGGGTTGCTAAATGGAATAATGAACAAGAAAGTAAACAAATAAATGCGTTGCTGAATGGAATAATGAACAAGAAAGTAAACAAATAAATGGGTTTGCTAAATTGAATAATGAACAAGAAAGCAAACAAATAAATGGGTTGCTAAATGAAACAAGAAAGTAAAAAATAACAACTGAACAAAAAAACCCAGTTCATTGCGACTCTTAAAGCGCATGTACCAATATAAAAATCGAGGTGCCAAATTAGTTGTCATGTCAGTGTCAGCAGAAGACTAACATGAAAAACTTCCTTATCTTTCTTCCCAAACAACAACGAACCAAAACAACAAACAAACTAGGAACGGGCAAGTTTTAATTTGTCTTTAGTCATCTTATATCAACAGTTAGCTAAAATCAATGGATATAGACTGCGACTATTTCTATTACTTCTACTACTACTATTATTACTACTATTACTACTACTACTACTACTACTACTACTACTACTACTACTACTACTACTACTACTACTACTACTACTACTACTACTACTACTACTACTACTACTACTACTACTACTACTACTACTACTACTTCTACTACTACTACTACTACTACTTCTACCTACTACTACTACTACTACTACTACTACTACTACTACTACTACTTCTACTACTACTACTACTACTACTACTACTACTACTACTACTACTACTACTACTGCTGCTACTACTACTAATACTACCACCACCAGCTACTACTACT
>JAXRKP010002673.1:0-40443 GCA_037039925.1 Doris montereyensis | reverse complement strand
TCTGTCTCTCTCTCCATCGCTCTCTCTCTTTGTCTCACTTCTATCTCCTCCTCTCTTCTCTCTCCTTCAACCTCTCTCTCCTCTCCCTTCTCCTCTCGTCCTCATCTCTTCCTCCTCTCTCATCTCTATCTTTCTTTCTCTTCTCTCTCTCTCTCTTCGTCTCCCGTTCTCTCTCCATCATCATCTCCTCCTCCTCTCTCCGCCTCTTCTCTCCTCCTTCCCACCCTCTCTCGCTCTCTCTCTCTCTCTCGTTCTCTCATCTCCTCCTCTAGTCTCTCTCTCTCTCCCTCTCTCTCCACGTCTCCCAACTCACTTCTCTCTCTCTCGTCTCTCTCTCCCTCTCTACATTCTCTCCGTCTCGTCTTTCTCTCTCCTCCCTCTCCTCTTCGTCCTCTTCTTCGTCTCTCCATCACCCCTCTCCGGTCCTCTCATCATCTCTTCAATCATTCTCGATCTCGCTTCATCATCTCTCCTCCTCCTCATCTCTCTCCTTCATTCTCCCCATTCTCTATCTCGTCGCTCTCTCTCACCTCCTTCTTCGTCTCTCCTCTCTCTCCTCCTCCTCTCCTCCTCTCTCTCTCCTCCTACCCTCCCTCTTCATCTCTCATCGCCCTCTCTCCTCTTCCTCTCTTCCTCTCTCTTCTCCTTCTAATCCTCTCTCTCGTCCACTCTCAATCTCTCTCCTTCGTCCTCGCGTCTCTCATCCTCCTCTCATTCTCTCTTTCATCTATCTACTCTCTCCTCTTCTCTCCCTCTCCATCTCGCTCCCTATACACCTCTCTCGTCGTCTCTCATCTCTCTTCCTCCTCTCCATTTCTCTCTCTCTTCTCTACCCTACTCTGGTCTCTCTCATCTCGTATCTCTCTCTTCTCTTCTCTCTCTCTCACTCTCTTCAACTTCTCATCTCCTCCATCTCTCTCTTCCTCTCATCCCTTTATCCTCTCTTACCCCCCTTACTCTCCTCTTCTCCTCCTCTCTCCTATCTCTCTCGTCTCTCTACCCTTCCATCTCTCTATTTCTGCTATGTTTAAAATTTCCCACTTCATAAAACGGTCTAGAGCTCTAAATTTTCTAGGACAGTTAGTCCTGAGCTCACAGATGACGACAAATGAAAAAGATTTAGAATATTGTTTTTCATCTTACAGTTAATGTCAACCCCATACGATGATAATTAATTAAAATGGTTCAAATTGTTGTTTTTTGACTACATCATTTCTGCTATGTTTAAAATTTCCCACTTACTAAAACGGTCTAGAGCTCTCAATTTTCTAGGACAGTTAGTTCCCGGCTCACAAATGACGATAAAAGAAAAAATTTAGAATATTGTTTATCATCTTACAGTTAATGTCAATCTCATATTATGACCAATAATTAAAATGGTTAAAATTGTTGTTTTTTGACTACATCATTTCTCCTATATTTAAAATTTCCCACTAAATAATGGTCTAGAGCATTGATTTTCTAGGATAGTTAGTCCTCAGCTCACAGATGACGATAAACGAAACAGATTGAGAATATTGTTTTTCATCTTACAGTTAATCTCAAGTTTATATCATGACCATTAATTAAAATGGTTAAAATTGTTGTTTTTTGACTACATCATTTCTCCTATGTTTAAAATTTCCTAATAACTATAAAAGGTCTAGAGGTATGATTTTTCTAGGATAGTTAATCCTCGGCTCACAGATGACGATAACAAAAAACATTTAGAATATTGTTTTTCATCTTACAGTTAATCTCAAGCTCATATATGACCATTAATTAAAATGGTTAAAATTGTTTTTTTTGCTACATCATTTCTGCTATGTTTAAAATTTCCCACTTACTAAAACAGTCTAGAGCTCTTATTTTCTAGGACAGTTAGTCCTCAGCTCACAGCTGACATGACGTTAAAAGAAAAGGATTTAGAATATTGTTTTTCATCTTACAGTTAATGTCAAGCTCATATGATGACCAATAATTAAAATGGTTAAAATTGTTGTTTTTTGACTACATCATTTCTCCTATATTTAAAATTTCCCACTAACTATAAAGGTCTAGAGCTATGATTTTTCTAGGATAGTTAGTCCACGGCTCACAGATGACGATAAACAGAAAAAGATTTAGAATATTGTTTTTCATCTTACAGTTAATCTCAAGCTTATATCATGACCATTAATTAAAATGGTTAAAATTGTTGTTTTTTGACTACATCATTTCTGCTATGTTTAAAATTTCCCACTTACTAAAACGGTCTAAGAGCTCTAAATTTTCTAGGACAGTTAGTCCTCGGCTCACAGATGACGATAAAAAAAGATTTAGAATATTGTTTTTCATCTTACAGTTAATGTCAACCTCATATGATGACCAATAATTAAAATGGTTAAAATTGTTGTTTTTTGACTACATCATTTCTGCTATATTTAAAATTTCCCACTTACTAAAACGGTCTAGAGCTATGATTTTTCTAGGACAGTTAGTCCTACGCTCACAGATGACGATCAATGAAAAACATTTAGAATATTGTTTTTCATCTTACAGTTAATCTCAAGCTTATATCATGACCATTAATTCAAATGGTTAAAATTGTTCTTTTTTGACTACATCATTTCTGCTATATTTAAAATTTCCCACTTACTAAAACAGTCTAGAGCTCTCAATTTTCTAGAACAGTTAGTCCTCGGCTCACAGATGACGATAGAAGAAAAAGATTTAGAATATTGTTTATCATCTTACAGTTAATGTCACCCTCATATCATGACCAATAATTAAAATGGTTAAAATTGTTGTTTTTTAACTACATCATTTCTCCTATATTTAAAATTTCCCACTAATTATAAAGGTCTAGAGCTATGATTTTTCTAGGATAGTTAGTCCACGGCTCACAGATGACGATAAACGAAACAGATTGAGAATATTGTTTTTCATCTTACAGTTAATCTCAAGCTCATATCATGACCATTAATTAAAATGGTTAAAATTGTTGTTTTTTGGCTACATCATTTCTCCTATATTGAAAATTTCCTAATAACTATAAACGGTCTAGAGCTATGATTTTTCTAGGATAGTTAGTCCACGGCTCACAGATGACGATAAAAACAAAAGGAAGAATATTGTTTTTCATCTTTTAATCTCATCTGATATGACCATTAATTAAAATGGTTCTGTTTTTTGACTACATCATTTCTGCTATATTTAAAATTTCCCACTAACTATAAAGGGCTAGAGCTATGATTTTTCTAGGACAGTTAGTCCATTCACAGATGACGATAAAAGAAAAAGATTTAGAATATTGTTTTTCATCTTACAGTTAATGTCAAGCTCATATCATGACCATTAATTAAAATGGTTAAAATTGTTGTTTTTTGGCTACATCATTTCTCCTATGTTTAAAATTTCCCACTTACTAAAACGGTCTAGAGCTCTAATTTTTTAGGACAGTTAGTCCTCGGCTCACAGATGACGATAAAAAAAAGATTTAGAATATTGTTTTTCATCTTACAGTTAATCTCAAGCTCATATCATGACCATTAATTAAAATGGTTAAAATTGTTGTTTTTTGGCTACATCATTTCTCCTATGTTTAAAATTTCCCACTTACTAAAACGGTCTAGAGCTCTCAATTTTCTAGAACAGTTAGTCCTCAGCTCACAGATGACGATAAAACAAAAAAGATTGAGAATATTGTTTTTCATCTTACAGTTAATGTCAAGCTCATATCATGACCATTAATTAAAATGGTTAAAATTGTTGTTTTTTGGCTACATCATTTCTCCTATGTTTAAAATTTCCCACTTACTAAAACGGTCTAGAGCTCTGAATTTTCTAGGACAGTTAGTCCTCAACTCACAGATGACGATAAAAGAAAAAGATTTAGAATATTGTTTTTCATCTTACAGTTAATCTCAAGCTCATATCATGACCATTAATTAAAATGGTTAAAATTGTTGTTTTTTGGCTACATCATTTCTGCTATGTTTAAAATTTCCCACTTACTAAAAAGGTCTAGAGCTCTCAATTTTTCTAGGACAGTTAGTCCTCAGCTCACAGATGACGATAAAAGAAAAGGATTTAGAATATTGTTTTCATCTTACAGTTAATCTCAAGCTCATATCATGACCATTAATTAAAATGGTTAAAATTGTTGTTTTTTGGCTACATCATTTCTCCTATGTTTAAAATTTCCCACTTACTAAAACGGTCTAGAGCTATCATTTTTCTAGGACAGTTAGTCCTCAGCTCACAGATGACGTTAAAAGAAAAGATTTAGAATATTGTTTTTCATCTTACAGTTAATCTCAAGCTTCATATCATGACCATTAATTAAAATGGTTAAAATTGTTGTTTTTTGACTACATCATTTCTCCTATGTTTAAAATTTCCCACTTACTAAAACAGGTCTAGAGCTATGATTTTTCTAGGACAGTTAGTCCTCGGCTCACAGATGACGATAAAAGAAAAGATTTAGAATATTGTTTTTCATCTTACAGTTAATCTCAAGCTCATATCATGACCATTAATTAAAATGGTTAAAATTGTTGCTTTTTGGCTACATCATTTCTCCTATATTTAAAATTTCCCACTTACTAAAAGGTCTAGAGCTATGATTTTTCTAGGACAGTTAGTCCACGTCTCACAGATGACGATAAAAGAAAAGATTTAGAATATTGTTTTTCATCTTACAGTTAATCTCAAGCTCATATCATGACCATTAATTAAAATGGTTAAAATTGTTGTTTTTTGGCTACATCATTTCTCCTATGTTTAAAATTTCCCACTTACTAAAACGGTCTAGAGCTCTCAATTTTCTACGACAGTTAGTCTCTCAGCTCACAGATGACGTTAAAAGAAAAAGATTTAGAATATTGTTTTTCATCTTACAGTTAATCTCAAGTTCATATCATGACCATTAATTAAAATGGTTGAAATTGTTGTTTTTTGGCTACATCATTTCTCCTATATTTAAAATTTCCCACTTACTAAAACGGTCTAGAGCTATGATTTTTCTAGGACAGTTAGTCCTCAGCTCACAGATGACGATAAAAGAAGAAGATTTAGAATATTGTTTTTCATCTTACAGTTAATCTCAAGCTCATATCATGACCATTAATTAAAATGGTTAAATTTGTTGTTTTTTGACTACATCATTTCTCCTATGTTTAAAATTTCCCACTTACTAAAACGGTCTAGAGCTCTGAATTTTCTAGGACAGTTAGTCCTCAACTCACAGATGACGATAAAAGAAAAAGATTTAGAATATTGTTTTTCATCTTACAGTTAATCTCAAGCTCATATCATGACCATTAATTAAAATGGTTAAAATTGTTGTTTTTTGACTACATCATTTCTCCTATATTTAAAATTTCCCACTTACTAAAAAGGTCTAGAGCTATGATTTTCTAGGACAGTTAGTCTTCAGGTCACAGATGACGATAAAGAAAAGATTTAGAATATTGTTTTTCATCTGACAGTTAATCTCAAGCTCATATCATGACCATTAATTAAAATGGTTGAATTTGTTGTTTTTTGGCTACATCATTTCTCCTATGTTTAAAATTTCCCACTTACTAAAACGGTCTAGAGCTATGATTTTCTACGACAGTTAGTCCTCAACTCACAGATGAAGATAAAAGAAAAAGATTTAGAGAATATTGTTTTTCATCTTACAGTTAATCTCAAGTTCATATCATGACCATTAATTAAAATGGTTGAATTTGTTGTTTTTTGGCTACATCATTTCTCCTATATTTAAAATTTCCCACTTACTAAAAAGGTCTAGAGCTATGATTTTTCTAGGACAGTTAGTCTCTCAACTCACAGATGACGATAAAAAAAGAAGATTTAGAATATTGTTTTTCATCTTACAGTTAATCTCAAGTTCATATCATGACCATTAATTAAAATGGTTAAAATTGTTGTTTTTTGGCTACATCATTTCTCCTATGTTTAAAATTTCCCACTTACTAAAACGGTCTAGAGCTCTGATTTTTCTAGGACAGTTAGTCTTCAGCTCACAGATGATGATAAAAGAAAAAATTGATTTAGAATATTGTTTTTCATCTTACAGTTAATCTCTAAGCTCATATCATGACCATTAATTAAAATGGTTGAAATTGTTGTTTTTTGGCTACATCATTTCTGCTATGTTTAAAATTTCCCACTTACTAAAACGGTCTAGAGCTCTCAATTTTCTAGGACAGTTAGTCCTCAACTCACAGATGAAGATAAAAGAAAAAGATTTAGAATATTGTTTTTCATCTTACAGTTAATCTCAAGCTCATATCATGACCATTAATTAAAATGGTTAAATTTGTTGTTTTTGGCTACATCATTTCTCCTATATTTAAAATTTCCCACTTACTAAAACGGTCTAGAGCTATGAATTTTCTAGGACAGTTAGTCCTCAAACTCACAGATGACGATAAAAGAAAAAGATTTAGAATATTGTTTTTCATCTTACAGTTAATCTCAAGTTCATATCATTGACCATTAATTAAAATGGTTAAAATTGTTGTTTTTTGGCTACATCATTTCTCCTATATTTAAAATTTCCCACTTACTAAAAAGGTCTAGAGCTCTGAATTTTCTAGGACAGTTAGTCCTCAACTCACAGATGACGATAAAAGAAAAAGATTTAGAATGTTGTTTTTCATCTTACAGTTAATCTCAAGCTCATATCATGACCATTAATTAAAATGGTTAAAATTGTTGTTTTTTGACTACATCATTTCTCCTATGTTTAAAATTTCCCACTTACTAAAACAGTCTAGAGCTATCAATTTTCTAGGACAGTTAGTCCTCAGCTCACAGATGACGATAAAAAAAGATTTAGAATATTGTTTTTCATCTTACAGTTAATCTCAAGCTCATATCATGACCATTAATTAAAATGGTTGAATTTGTTGTTTTTTGCTACATCATTTCTCCTATATTTAAAATTTCCCACTTACTAAAAAGGTCTAGAGCTCTGATTTTTCTAGGACAGTTAGTCTTCAGGTCACAGATGACGATAAAAGAAAAAGATTTAGAATATTGTTTTTCATCTTACAGTTAATCTCAAGTTCATATCATGACCATTAATTAAAATGGTTAAAATTGTTGTTTTTTGGCTACATCATTTCTCCTATATTTAAAATTTCCCACTTACTAAAAGGTCTAGAGCTCTGATTTTTCTAGGACAGTTAGTCCTTAGGCTCACAGATGACGATAAAAGAAAAAAGATTTAGAATATTGTTTTTCATCTTACAGTTAATCTCAAGCTCATATCATGACCATTAATTAAAATGGTTAAAATTGTTGTTTTTTGACTACATCATTTCTCCTATGTTTAAAATTTCCCACTTACTAAAAGGTCTAGAGCTCTCAATTTTCTAAGATAGTTAGTCCACGGGTCACAGATGAGGATAAAAGAAAAAGATTTAGAATATTGTTTTTCATCTATACAGTTAATGTCAAGTCATATCATGACCATTAATTAAAATGGTTAAAATTGTTGTTTTTGCCCACATCATTTCTGCTATATTTAAAATTTCCCACTAACTATAAAAAAAAGGTCTAGAGGTATTATTTTTCAGGACAGTTAGTCCACGGTCACAGATGACAATAATAGAAAAAGATTTAGAAGATTGTTTTTCATCTTAGTTAATCTCAAGCTTATATCATGACCATTAATTAAAATCGTTAGAATTGTTGTTTTTTGGCTACATCATTTCTGCTATGTTTAAAATTTCCCACTTGCTAAAACGGTTAAGAGCTCTCAATTTTTTAGGACAGTTACTTCTCAGCTGGCAGATGTCGATGATAGAAGAATATTTAGAATATTGTTTTCATCTTTACAGTTAATGAAGCTCATATGATGACCATTAATTAAATGGTTGAATTGTTGTTTTTTGACTACATTGTTCCTCCTATATTTAAAATTTCTAACTTACTAAAAAGGTCTAGAGTTATGATTTCAGGACAATTAGTCCTCAGCTCACAGATGACGAGATAAAATAAGAAGATTTATAATATTGTTTCTCATCTTCCAGTTAATCTCAAGCTCATATGACCATTACTTAAAATGGTTAAAATTGTTTTTTTTTGGCTACATCATTTCTGCTATATTTAAAATTTCCCACTTACTAAAACAGTCTAGAGCTCTCAATTTTCTAGGACAGTTAGTCCTCAGCTCACAGATGACGATAGAGAAAAAGATTTAGA
Organism: Doris montereyensis; assembly: GCA_037039925.1. Taxonomy (NCBI): domain Eukaryota; kingdom Metazoa; phylum Mollusca; class Gastropoda; order Nudibranchia; family Dorididae; genus Doris; species Doris montereyensis. Next base: position 32,262 of record JAXRKP010002673.1, on the reverse strand, counting down.
ATATTGTTTATCATCTTACAGTTAATGTCACGCTCATATGATGACCAATAATTAAAATGGTTAAAACTGTTGTTTTTTGACTACATCATTTCTCCTATATTTAAAATTTCCCACTTACTATAAAGGTCTAGAGCTATGATTTTTCTAGGATAGTTAGTCCTCGGCTCACAGATGACGATCAACGAAAAAGATTTAGAATATTGTTTTTCATCTTACAGTTAATCTCAAGCTTATATCATGACCATTAATTAAAATGGTTAAAATTGTTGTTTTTTGACTACATCATTTCTGCTATATTTAAAATTTCCCACTTACTAAAAAGTCTAGAGCTATGATTTTTCTAGGACAGTTAGTCCTCGGCTCACAGATAACGATAAACGAAAAAGATTTGGAATATTTGTTTTCATCTCACATTTAATCTTAAGCTCTTATCAGGACCATTAATTAGAATGGTTGTGGAAAGGCTATTTTCGATTTCACACAGAGAAGAGCAGCTCAAATGTTGTGATTGCATTGTCGTAGCAGAATGTCGTCGATCTTTGACTCGGTCAATCAGCTGGTAAAAGAAAATATTGTCGATGATTTCATATCTGCATCAAATATATTGATAAAATGCCACAAATGTTGTGGCAAATCCGAATGAATCAAAGTTAAGACGGATTCGGCTAGCAAATCCCACTGTACAAACGAAGCTGCTGAACATTGTTGGTGGAATGGAGTGCCTTTTTGAGATGGGTTTCCAGGAGGATGGAGAGTTCCTTTATTTACACCCTGATTCTGATTTGCAACCTCTCAAGTCCATAAGGAATGAGTGAGAATCCGAATTAAGGAAGTTGCAGACACGCCAACCAACACCACAAGCGACACCCTCATTAGGCAATCCACCGCCTTTGTCAACCAGCTCTCGAAATCAACAAGCTCAGCCAGAAAGATCTGCCTCATCATACATGGAATCTGAAACTCAATTTCCAGGGCGCATCAAAGATGGCATGAAAAGGGTAATGCTCTATGAAAATAGAATGCCACAAGATAAAGCAAGACAGATTATTCCAGTTGAAGAATTGACTGCTGAAGTTAAAGACAAGTTGCAGTCTGGGAGCTCCCCACCTGGGAATAAACCATTTAATCTTCAGGATTACATACTTCTTGCTCTTTTGAGGTGGTTTAAACTATCATTTTTCTCATGGGTTGATTGTTTGCCCTGCTCTTTCTGTGGTGGAAATACAAGAAATACAGGGAGTGTTCAACCAAGTCAAGAGGATCAACGATGGGGTGCTGGCAGAGTGGAAGCCCACACATGCAACACTTGTTCCAAAATCACAAGATTTCCCAGGTACACTAATGCTGAAAAGTTATTGGAGACACGGAAAGGGAGGTGTGGGGAATGGGCAGATAGTTTTACCCCTTCGTTGTAGAGCTGTGTCTGAGGCACGGTTTGTTATGGACTTGGACTGATCATGTTTGACTGAAGTCTATTCAGCATCTCAAGATCGATGGCTACATTGCAATCCGTGTAGAATGTCTGTGATAAGCCTTTATGGAGGTTTGTTTGGCTGGGAAAGAACACCATGTAATAGCAGTTGCAAAGATGATGTCCGGGATGTTTCTTGGAGATACTCGGCCAAGCATCGAGCTCTTATCAAGACGAAATTTGGTCAGAGAAAATGGCTTTGTCAAACTGTTCATAAATTATGGAAAAGAAAATGCTTCCTCTACCAGATAGTAGAAAGATTATCTTACAACAAAGACTTGTTAAAGAATGTGTAGGATTTTTGACTGCAAAGAAGGGCAAACAGAGTCATTGCCTGGTAGGACAACAGGATCGTTACAGTGGAGACAAACCAGAGGAGAAATAAAAGCTGATCCTGTGACACCAAACAAAAACTTTGTATTCATTCGCACTGGGCTGGAGAGGGAAAGGGAGATAATTCATCTATGTTATAGCTGTGTTACGGATAAATACATCAGTAACTCACCAGAGAATGAAGAAAGTGTGGTTGGCATTCTTTGTTCATTCAGCAAAGGCTATATTGCGTAAAGAAGAATTTGACTGGAAGATGGCATATTTGCCTGAGAAGAAGGCCTAACTTCATCAGAAATAACATGGAATTTTGATTTACAGGCACTTGATCTTAGAATTAAAGCAAAATGGAGATAAAGGCTGTTTCCGCTGCGTTTGAAGGTGTCTCTGTCAATTGGAGAATTTGTGCAGGAGAAAACTGTTTTATACAAAATGGCCTCTCCGTTGTCAAATTTTATGACTTTTGATTTACGGGGCTCAGTTGAAGTCAGTTTGACGCTATATTGCAAGGAGGAAAGGGCGATAATTTTGGCAACATTCACAGCTCTTCCGACAATCTTTGGATGACAAAAACGTTTTTCTTTGAATAAAATTATTTTTGATTAAATCTTAGTACATGTATTTAAACAAAAATGTGCAGTATTATAAGGCCTTTAAGCTGTAAGTAATGCAAGCTTTACTTTAGTTGTTTGTCATTATATTCAATTTCATTTAATATAAGAGTTATGTAAACTTATTAAGAAGAAAAATCAGTCACCGCCTTTGTTGGGTTTTTTTTTGCTACTGGTGGTGTAAATTACTCTTATCATTGTGACATTTTAGAAATTTAAGTTATTAAGTTATTGACATGCTGTATTTGCTTTTTCGTCGGTTTGCTTTTTCAGCAAAGGAGCAGTGTTCAATCAACGAGTTTGAAATAGCTTTACTTACTTTAGTCAAAAAAAGCGCTGGAAAGAAATAACTGCCTTCCACTGGTTACAAAGATAAAAAATAGTTATCTTTTCCTTTGATTTCTACTTTGTCTAGTTTTCCTAGTTGAATATAACCAAACTTGCATAGACTGAAACAAAAGCTTTCAAGATGATTGGTAATTAATTGTGACAAACTCTTGCTTTTGAACAAACAGGCAAGAAATTGGTTTCACTTGTATAAAGTATGATACAGAACTGCAATAATACTTTATAGTATAGTGTTCTATGCAAGTTGGCATGATATCGAAGCGTTGTTTATGAGTGAGGAGCTGAATCAATGCAGTTCGATGACAGTCAATGATGAATGACAGGAGTGAATAGCTAAGTGTCCCAGTCCATTTCATCATGTATCACGTAACCCTCCAGGGTTGTTGGAACGCTGCAGTTTGGACTGTCACACCAATTATGTACTTTTCATTTTCTGTCGTGAGCCAGGGTTTGGGTCTCCATGGACAAAAAAGGTATGTTTATTTGTTATAAAACAAAGGTAAAAATACCACAGTCCATGTTTTTATGGCTTTCATTAATTCAGAAAGAAATTGTCAATATATTAAAATTGAAAAACCGTAAAAATGGAAACGTGAATTAGTGTTTTCATTTTGAGAAAGAGGTGGTGACATATTGTTTATATTCATTTTTGCACAATTGTTGAACCAAGCCATTATCCTTGTCTGTACTAACCTATTCCCTTTATTACAATATGGCATAATATTTGTAAGAAAAGCAACTTATTGTGAAAATGTTCCTAACTTAGTGTTGAAAGATGCTATGTGCTCCCTTTATTTTTTGCTGTGTGGTTTATAACCAGAAGAAATTATTCCATGTCATGTTTACTAATAATAAGGTATTGATATTGTCATTCTCCTCTATAGCTCTAAAATATTTCACTATCCAGCTATTTAGAAAACCGGTTCAAAGGAAAATGCCAAAAAAGTAGAAAAACGTTTTAACTGAGAACAGATAGAACATCAAATATATTGTGACAAATGTGGTTTGAATGAGATTTGCTCCATTTTGGTGTTAAATACACACACGATTAGAATTAAAAAAATTAATCCTTTGATTGAAAGTTTTGAATGTGTTTATGGATTTTACTTCAGTTTCTTTTAAGCATTATGAATTTATTAGGTCAGAGTGATGATAGGTCAGGTAACTGTGAATGGTATTAAAGGCCGCTTACAGGTTTTGTTTCATACCTCTATCTGTTCAATGATATATTTTTAATGTAATAGTAATAATGATGATATTACAACATAAGGATTAAAAATTAAGTTGTATTGATTATCAAGTCCTATTCTTGCCGATACTGACGATTGGTTTCATGAAATATTTTGGTTAATGTTTCATACCGAGCAAATATTGGAATTGTAGAATGCTATTAACTATTAGTATTAGTATTACACCATACACATTTCACATCATTCTATAATGGGGAGTAAGCTTAATCATGTAATGACCATAAGCTTTTAAACCAGACCTCTATAAATTCTACAAACTATTGGAACAAGTGCAGAATATATTAAGAACGGACGTGGCCAAAGTAAAAACACTAGAAATTTATAATATCTACATTAAAATTTTTGGTGATTAGATCTGAACATAACGTTCAGCCATTTATCACAACCCTGTAGAAAGATAAAACTATGAATTTAACTCAATAGTAGACTAGCATCAATGGGTAGAATAGTCTTTTAAACAGTTATTTATAAGTCTGAAGTAAATTTAAGATTGATATATTTATGAATTTTCATGGGTCTATGTAAGGATATATTAAAGTTATGGATTAAGAGCAATACATTTACATACATTTCCTTTCCATTTAAAAAATAGTAATGTTTCTGTAAAAGTCAGCCAATTGTTTTCTACACCTTGTTCCTTTGCTGTCATAGCACCTTTCTTTCCTTTGTGAAAAATGATAATAAGTTACAACTTCTGTGTTGGAGTTGTAATTTCCCACTGTAGCTCCTGTTGTGGTCTCTAAATTTCCTTTGTTTGTATGCCTCAGTTTGAAGTCTTTTCACTGTTCTGGTGTATAAGTATGGTTTACATTACATTTGACAAAACTGGTAGGAAAGTGATTGGTGTTTAACTTATCCCTTGTTTGTTCTGTGTCAACAGCCTGTTATATTATTCTGGCTGTTGTATAGAACCTGAGTTGAATAACAGTAAAAGAACTTTGTGTGGAAGACTAAATAAAACGTTTGTGTTCTTTATGTATAATTGTGGACAGCGAGTGTGGCATGATGATGAAGTAGACTCATGAAATTGTAGCTTGAAAATGCTACAATTCTTGTCATATGAGATACTTACCTACCCTTGTTAAGACCCCTAGAAAGATGATGTTCTAATTGTCTTCTACATATCGTCGGTGAAATTATCCAAACATGAAAGTCCACGATATATGGGATATGAGGTTTGTCCTTTTAAATGATAAAATACATGCTTCTATTGTATCTTACAACATTGGGGGCCTTGAACTAATAGAAAAGTTCATTTTACACTAATGATTTCAACAACTAATTCTGTTTTATTCCAAAAAGCATATAGTGTTTGATGGTTTATGACATTTTTTTCCTTTTCCTGAAAAAAATATTGGGCGACTTACATGCTTAGACAGTTCCCACCGACAATATGCCAACTGATATGCTAACCTATATATATATATATATATATATATATATATATATATATATATATAAATATATATATATATATATATATATATATATATATATATATATATATATATATATATAAATTATATTATATAGGTTGTATTGTGTATCTCTGTCATAGTATAATTTACAATAACTTGATAACTTGTAACTTTTGGGTACATCCTCATGGCTGCTTTATACTATTGACTGTTCTAAAGTTTGGATACAAATCTGATGGTCTTTACAAAAAATATAAAGGCATAACTGATGATGTGGCTTAAAAGAGAATAAACCATTGAAGCTTTTTGCTAAACAAAAAACAAACAAAACAAAAAACAAACAGACAAAACAAATTAAAATGGTTAAAAATGTTGTTTTTTGGCTATATCAATTCTCCTACATTTAAAATTTCCCACTTACTAAAACGATTTAGAGCTCTAATTTTTCTAGGACAGTTACTTCTCAGCTCGCAGATGACGATAAAAGAAGAATATTTAGAATATCGTTTTCCAACTTTCAAGGAATCTCAAGCTTTCTCATATCATGACCATTAATTAAAATGCTTGAATCTGTAGCTTTTTACAAATTATTGCTCCTATATTTTTGGTCTAGAGTTATGATTTTTCTAGGACAATTAGTCCTCAACTCAGAGATGACGATAAAATAAGAAGATTTAGAATATTGTGTCTCATCTTTCAGTTGACTGACCATTAATTAAAATGTTAAAATTGTTGTTTTGACAAATTTCTGATGTTTAAAATTTTCCACTTACTAAAAATCTAGAGCTAAACGTTCTGGAAAGGCATAACTGAAAAAGATTTAGATGTTCATCTCAAGCTCATTTCATGACCATTAATTAAAATGTTTGAATTTGTAGATATCATTTCTCCTCTATTTAAAATTTCCCACTTACTACAAGGGTCTAGAGTTATGATTTTTCTACGACAAAAGCTCAAAAACGAAAAAGAAGAAGACTTAGAAGTTTGTTTTCCATCTTAACAAAGACAAAATCATTAATTAAAATGGTTAAAATTGTTGTTTTTTGGCTTTATCAAATTACCTATATTTAAAATTTCCCACTTACAAAACGATTTAGAGTTATGATTTTTCTAGGACAGTTACTTCTCAGCTCGCAGATGACGATAAAAGAAGAAGATTAAGAATATTGTTTTCCAACTTTCAGGGAATCTCAAGCTCATATCATGACCATTAATTAAAATGGTTGAATTTAGTTTTTTGCCTAAATTATTGCTCCTATATTTAAAATTTTTCACTCACTAAAAAGGTCCAGAGTTATCATTTTTCTACGACAGTTAGTCCTCAACTCACAGATGATGATAAAAGAAAAAGATTTAGAATATTGTTTTTTCATCTTACAGTTTATCTCAAGCTCATGTCATGACCATTAATTTTAAAATTATTTTTCATCTTACAGGTTTTCAAAATTGTTGTTTTTTGATTACATGATTTGTGCTTATACTCAGCTTTAAAATTTCCCACTTACTGAAACGGTCTAGAGCTATCAATTTTCTAGGACAGTTAGTCCTCGGCTCACAGATAACGATAAAATAATGAAAATTAAAATGGTTACAATTTGGAATATTGTTTTAATTTCACAGTTAATCTCAACAGTTTATCTCATATCAGGACCATTAATTAAAGTGGTTAAAATTCTTGTTATTTTGGCTACAATCATTCCTCCAAATTTAAAATTTTTCACTTACTAAAAAGGTCTAGAGTTATGATTTTTCTAGGACAATTAGTCCTCAGCTCACGGATGACGATAAAACGAGAAGATTTAGAATATTGTTTCTCATCTTCCAGTTAATCTCAAGCTCATATCATGACAATTAATTAAAATGGTTGAAATTGTTGTTATTTGCCTACATCATTTCTGCTATGTTTAACATTTCCTCTTACTAAAACAATCTAGAGCTCTAAACTTTCTAGGACAGTTAGTCCTGAGCTCAAAGATGACGATAATTGCAAACTAATTTGAAAATTATTTTTCATCTTACAGTTAATCTCAAGCTCATATCACGACCATTAATTAAAATCGTTAACATTTTTGTTTTTTGTATAAATCATTGCTGTTATATTTAAAATTTACCACTTACCAAAAAGGCCTAGAGCTTTCAATTTTCTACGACAGTTAGTCCTTGACTAACAGATGACGGTAAAAGAAAAAGATTTAGAATGTTGTTTTTCATCTTACAGTTGATCTCATGCTCATATTAGACTATTAATTAAAAATGATAAAAATTGTTATTTTTACGACGTCATTTTCCGATGTTTAAAGTTTTCCACTTACTAAAACGGTCTAGAGCTTCCAATTTTCTAGGACAGTTAGTTTTTGGCTCATAGATAACGATAAAAGAAAAAAATTGGAATATTGTTTTTCTTCTTATAGTTAATCTCAAGCTCATATCATACCATTAATTAAAGTGGTTGAATTTGTAGCTTTTTGTCTACATGATTTCTGCTATGTTTAAAATTTCCACTTACTAAAAGGTTCTAGAGCTCTCAATTTTTTCAGGACAGTTAGTCCTTGGCTCACAGATGACGTTAAAAAATTTTGAACATTGTTTTTCACCTTACAGTTTATCTCAAGCTCATACATGACCATTAATTAAAAATAGTTGAATTTGTAGCTTTTTGGCTACATTACTTCTCCTATATTTAAAATTTCCCACTTAGTAAAAAGGTCTGGAGTTATGATTTTTCTAGGACAGTTAGTCTTCAGCTCACATATGAAGATAAGAGAAGAAGATTTAGAATATTGTTTTCATCTTACAGGTAATCTCAAGCTCATATTTTGATTTTTAATTAAAATTGTTAATATTGTTGTTTTTTGGCTACATCATTTCTCCTATATTTAAACTTTCCCACTTACTAAAACGGTCTAGAGATATCATTTTTCTAGAACAGTTAATTTTTCTAGGCACAGATGACGATAAAAGAAAAGATTTAGAAAATTGTTTTTCATCTTACAGTTAATCTCAAGTTCATATCATGACCATTAATTAAAATGGTTGAATTTGTTGTTTTTGACTACATCATTTCTCCTATATTTAAAAATTCACATTTACTAAAAAGGTCTAGAGAGATGATTTTTCTAGGACAATTTAGTCCTCGGCTCACAGATGACGATAAATGAAAAACATTTAGAATATTGGTTTTCATCTTACAGTTTATCTTAAGTTCATATCATGACCATTAATTAAAATGGTTGAATTTGTAGCTTTTTGACTACATTATTTCTCCTATATTTAAAATTTCCCACTTACTAAAAAAGGTCTAGGGTTATGATTTTTCTAGGACAGTTTGTCCTCAACTCACAGATGACAATAGAAGGAAAAGATTTAGAGTATTGTTTTTCATCTTACAGGTAATCTCAAGCTTATTTCATGACCTTTAATTAAAATGGTTAAAATTTTTTTTTTCGCTACATCATTTCTCCTATATTTAAAATTTCCCACTTACTAAACAGGTCTAGAGCTTTCAATTTTCTACGACAGTTTAGTCCTCGGCTCACAGATGACGATAAGAGAAAAAAGATTTAGAATATTGTTTTTTCACCTTACAGTTAATTTCAAGCTCATTGATTACTTAAAATGGTTGAATTTGTTGCTTTTTGTCTACATTATTTCTCCTATATTTGAAATTTCCCACTTAGTAAAAAGGTCTGGAGTAATGATCTTTCTACGACAGTTAGTCCTCAGCTCACAGATGACGATAAGAGAAGAAGATTTAGAATATTGTTTTTCGTCTTAGAAGTTAATAGAAAGCTCCTATAATGACCATTAATTAAAATGGTTAAAATTGTTGTTTTTTTGGCTACATCTTTTCTCCTATATTTAAAATTTCCCATTTACTAAAAAGGTCTAGAGTTATGATTTATCTAGGACAGTTAGTCCTCAGGTCACAGATGACGCTAAAAGAAAAGATTTATAATATTAGTTTTCATCTTACAGTTAATCCTCAAGCTCATATCATGATCATTAATTTAAATGGTTGAATTTGTTGCTTTTTGGTTACCTCATTTCTCATATATTTTAAATTTCCCACTTACTAAAAAGGTCTATAGCTATGATTTTTCTAGGACACTTAGTCCTCAGCTCACAGATGACGATAAAAGTGAAAAAGATTTCGAATATTGTTTTCATCTTACAGGTAATCTCAAGCTCATATCATGACCATTAATTAAAATGGTTAAAATTGTTGTTTTTTTGGCTACATGATTTTTCCGATATTTAAAATTTCCCACTTACTAAAACGGTCTAGAGCTATAATTTTTTGCGGACAGTTAGTTCTCAGCTCATAGATGACAATAAATGAAAAAGATTTAAGATTGTTTTCCATCTTTCAGGGAATCTCAGGCTCATATCATGACCATTAATTAAAATGGTTGAATTTGTTGCTTTTTGGCTACATCATTTCTCCTATGTTTAAAATTTTCCACTTACTAAAAAAGTCTAGAATGATGTTTTTTCTAGGACAGTTAGTCTTCAGCTCACAGATGACGATAAAAGAAGATTTAGAATATTGTTTTTCATCTTACTGTTAATGTCAAGCTCATATCATGACCATTAATTAAAATGGTTGAATTTGTTGCTTTTTGGCTACATCATTTCTCCTATGTTTAAAATTTTCCACTTACTAAAAAAGGTCTAAAACTCTCAATTTTCTACGACAGTTAGTCCTCAACTCACAGATGACGGTAAAAGAAAAAGATTTAGAATGTTGTTTTTCATCTTACAGTTAATCTCAAGCTCATATCATGACCATTAATTAAAATGGTTAAATTTGTTGCTTTTTGGCTACATCATTTCTCCTATATTTAAAATTTTCCACTTACTAAAACTAGAGCTCTCAATTTTCTAGGACAGTTGGTCTTTAGCTCACAGATGACGATGAAAGAAAAATTTGAAATATTGTTTTTCATCTTACAGTTAATTTCAAGCTTATATCATGACCATTAATTAAAATGGTTGAATTTGTGGCTTTTTTGGCTACATCATTTCTCTGATATTTAAAATTTCTCACTTACTAAAACGATCTACAGCTCTGAGTTTTTAGGACAGTTAGTTCTCAACTCATAGATGACGATAAAAGAAAAAGATTTAGAATATTGTTTTTTCATCTTACAGTTAATCTCAAGCTCATATCATGACTATGAATTAAAATAGTTGAATTTGTTACTTTTTGGGCTACATCATTTCTCCTATATTTAAAATTTCCCACTTACTAAAAAAGTCTAGAGTATGATTTTTCTAGGACACTTAGTCCTCGGCTCATAGATGACAATATAAAGAAAAAGATTTAGATTTTTTTTCATCTTAGAGTTAATCTCGAAGCTCACATCATGACCATTAATTAAAATGGTTGAATTTTGTTGCTTTTTTGGCTACATTATTTCCATTATATTTAAAATTTCCACTGACTACACATGGCTATAGCTCTGATTTATCTAGACAGTTAGTCCTGATCTTACAGATGACGACAAAAGAAGAAGATTTACGATAATGGTTTTTCATCTTACAGTTAATCTCAAGCTTCAAATCATGACCATTAATTAAAATGATTGAATTTGCGGTTTTTTGGCTACATCATTTCTCCTATATTTAAAATGTTCCACTGACTAAAACGGTCTAGAGCTCTCAATGTTCCGGGAAAGTTAGTTCTCAGCTCATAGATGACGATAAAAGAAAAAGATTTGAAATATTGCTTTTCATCTTACAGTTAATTTCAAGCTTATATCATGACCATTAATTAAAATGATTAAAATTTTTCCTTTTTTGCTACATTATTTCTCCTATGTTTAAAATTACCCACTTACTAAATTAATCTAAATCTCTGAATTTTTAGGACAGTTAGTCCTCGGCTCACCGATGACAATAAAAGAAAAAGATTTAGAATATTGTTTTTCATCTTACAGTTAATATCAAGCTCATATCATCACCATTAATTTAAATGATGGATCTTGTGGCCTTTTGGCTACATCATTTCTCTTATATTTAAAATTTTCCACTTACTAAAAAGTCTAGAGTTCTGAATTTTTCTAGGACAGTTAGTTCTTGGCTCATAGATGACGATATAAGAAAAAGATTTAGAAAATTATTTTCATCTTACAGCTAATCTTAAGCTCATATCATGACCAATCATTAAAATGGTTAAAATTGTTGTTCTTTTTGGCTACATCATTTCTCCTATATTTACAATTTTCCACTTACTAAAACGGTCTACAGCTCTCAATTGTCCGGGATAGTTAGTCATAAGCTCACAGATGACGATAAAAGAATAAGATTTGAAATATTGTTTTCCATCTTACAGTTACTTTCAAGCTTATATCATGACCATTAATTAAAATGGTTGAATTTGTGGCTTTTTGGCTACATTATTTCTCTTATATTTAAAATTACCCACTGACTAAAATGATCTAAAGCTCTGAATTTTTTAGGACAGTTAGTCCTCGGCTCACAGATGACGATAAAAGAAAAATATTTAGAAGATTGTTTTTCATCTTACAGTTAATCTCAAGCTCATATCATGACCAATCATTAAAGGGGTTAAAATTGTTGATTTTTTTGGCTACATCAATTCTCCTATGTTTAGAATTTTCCATTTACTGAAACGGTCTAGAGCTCTCAATTTTCAGGACAGTTAGTTCTCAGCTCACAGATGAAGGTAAAAGAGAAAGAGTTAGAATATCATTTTTCATCTTACAGTTAATCTCAAGCTCATATCATGACCATTAATTAAAATGGTTGTATTTTGCGGCTTTTTGGCTACATTATTTCTCTTATATTTAAAATTTCCTACTTAATAAAAAATGTCTAGAGTTCTGATTTTTCTAGGACAGTTAGTCCTCGGATCACAGACGACAATATAAGAATAAAGATTTAGAAGATTGTTTTTCACCTTACAGTTAATGTCAAGCTCATATCATGACCATTAATTAAAATGGGTTGAATTTGTAGCTTTTTTGGCTACATCTTTTTCCTATATTTAAACTTTCCCACTTACTAAAGAGGTCTAGAGCTCTGATTTTTCTAGGACATTTAGTCTTCGGCTCACAGATAAAAGAAGACGTTTTGAAATATTGTTTTTCATCTTACAGTTAATCTCAAGCTCATATCATCACCATTAATTAAAATCGTTGTATTTTTGGCTTTTGGGCTACATCATTTCTCCTATATTTTAAAATTCCCACTGACTAAAAAGGTCCAAAACTGTGATTTTTCTAGGACAGTTAGTCCTGAGCTCACAGAGGTCGATTAAAGAAAGAGATTTAGAAGATTGTTTTTCATGTTAGAGTTAATCTCAAGTTCATATCATGACAATTAATTAAAAAGGTTGAATTTGTGGCTTTTTGACTACATCATTTCTCTTATATTTAAAATCTTGCATTTACTATAAAAGTCTAGAGCTCTGATTTTTCTAGGACATTTAGTCCTCGGCTCACAGATGATGATAAAAGAAGACGCTTTAAAATATTGTTTTTCATCTTACATTTAATCTCAAGCTCATATCATAACCAATGATTAAAATGGTTAAAATTGTTCTTTTTTGGCTACATCATTTCTCCTATGTTTAAAATTTTTCACTTACTAAAACTGTCTAGAGCTCTCAGGTTTCCAGGACAGTTAGTTCTCAGCTCACAGATGAAGGAAAAAGAAAAGATTTAAAATATCATTTTTCATCTTTAGTTAATCTCAAGCTCATATCATGACCATAAAATAAAATGGTTGAAATTGTGGCTTTTTGGCTACATCATTTCTCCTATATTTTAAATTTCCCATTGACTAAAAAGGTCTAGACCTGTGATTTTTCCTAGGACAATTAGTCCTTAGCTCACAGATGACGATAAAAGAAAAAGATTTGGAATATTGTTTTTCATCTTAAGGTTAATTTCAAGCTTATATCATGACCATTAATTCAAAATGGTTGAATTTTTGGCTTTTTGGCTACATCATTTCTCCTATATTTAAAATTTCCCAGTTACTAAAAAAAGTCGATAGCTCTGATTTTTCTAGGACATTTAGTTCTCGGTCAGAGATTGCGATAAAAGAAGAAGTTTAAAATATTCTTTTCATCTTACAGTTGATCTGAATTTGTAGCTTTTTGGCTACATCGTTTCTCTTATGTTTAAAATTTCCAACTTACTAAAAAGATCTATAGCTCTCAATTTTTTAGGACAGTTAATCCTCGGTTCAGAGATGATAATAAAGCAAAAAAGATTTAGAGTATTGTTTTTTATCTTACAATTAATCCCAAGCTGATATCATGACCATTAATTAAAATGGTTGAATTTGCAGCTTTTTGGCTACATCATTTCTCCTATATTTAAAATTTCCAACTGACTAAAACAGTCTAGAGCTCTGATTTTTCTAGGTCCTTGACTCACAGATGATGATAAAAGAAGAAGCTTTTGGAATATTGTTTTTCATCTTACAGTTAATCTCAAGCTCATATCATGACCATTCATTAAAATGGGTATAATTGTTGTTTTTTCGGCTACATCATTTCTCCTATGTTTAAAATTTCCTGCACTAATAAAATGGTCTAGAGCACTTAATTTTCTAGGACAGTTAGTCCTCGGCTCACAGATGACGATAAAAGAAAAAGATTTGGAAGATTGTTTTTCATCTTACACTGAATCTCAAGCTCATATCATGACCCTTAATGAAAATGGTTAAAATTGTTGTTTTTTGGCTACATCATTTCTGTAATGTTTAAAATTTCTCACTTACTAAAAAGGTTTAGAGCGCTAACTTTTCTAGGACAGTTAGTCGTCAGCTCATAGATGACGATAAGAGAAAAAGATGTGGAATATTGGTTTTCATCTTACAGTTTATCTCAAGATTACATCATGACCATTAATTAAAATCGTTAAAATTGTTGTTGTTTGGCTACATCATTTTTGCTATGTTCAAAATTTCCCACTAACTATAAAGGTCTAGAGGTATGATTTTTCTAGGATCGTTAGTCCACGGCTCACAGATGAACGATAAAGGAAATAGATTTAGATATTGTTTTTCATCTTACAGTTAATGTCAAGCTCATATCATGACCATTAATTAAAATGATAAAATTTTTAGTTTTTTTGGATATATCATTTCTCCTATGTTTAAAATTTCCCAGTTAATAAAATAGTTTCTAGAGCACTTAATTTTCTAGGACAGTTAGTCCTCGGCTCACAGATGATGATAAAAGAAAAAGATTTGAAGATTGTTTTTCATCTTACAATTAATCTCAAGCTCATGTCATGACCATTAATTAAAATGATTAAAATTTTAGTTTTTTGGCTACATCATTTCTCCTATGTTTAAAATTTCCCACTTAATCAAATGGTCTAGAGCACAAAATTTTCTAGGACAGTTAGTCCTCAGTTGACAGCTTACGATAAATCAAAAAGATTTAGAATATTGGTATTGATCTTACAGTTAATCTCAAGCTTATATCATGACCATTATTTAAAATGGTTAAAAGTGTTGCTCTTTGGCTACATTATTTCTCCTATATTAAAATTTTTCCTACTTAATAAAAGGGTTTAGAGCTCTAACTTTTGTAGGACAGTTGGTCTTCAGCTCATAGATGACGATAAATCAAAAAGGTTTGGAATATGGTTTTTGATTTTACAGTTCATCTCAAGCTCATATCATGACCATTAATTAAAATGGTTAAAATTGTGGTTTTTGGCTACATCATTTCTCCTATGTTTACAATTTCCCACTTACTTCAAAAGTTTAGAGCTCTCAATTTTTCAAGACAGTTAATCCTCAGCTCACAGATGACGATGAATGAAAGATATTTAGAATATTGTTTGTGATCTTTTAGTTAATCTCAAGCTCATATCATGATTATTAATTAAAATGGTTAAATTTTTTGCTTTTTGGCTGCATTATTTCAGCCTATGTTTAAAATTGTCCACTAACTATAAAGGTCTAGAGGTATGATTTTTCTAGGATAGTTAGTCCACGGCTCACAGATGACGATCAATGAAAAGATTTGCCATATTGTTTTTCACCTTACAGTTAATCTCAAGCTCATATCATGACCATTAATTAAAATGGTTATAATTTTAGTTTTTTTGCTACATAATTTCTCCTATGTTTAAAATTTCCCACTTACTAAAACGGTCTAGACCTCTAAATTTTCTAGGACAGTTAGTCCATGGCTCACAGATGACTATAAAGAAAAAAAGATTAAGAATATTGTTTTTCATCTTACAGTTAATCTGAAGCTCATATGATGACTATTAATTAAAATGTTTAAAATTGTTGTTTTTTGGCTACATCATTTCTCCTATATTTAAAATTTGCCACTAAGTATAAAGGTCTACAGCTATGATTTTTCTAGGATAGTTAGTCCACGGCTCACAGATGACGATAAAAGAAAAAGATTTAGAATATTGTTTTTCATCTTACAGTTAATTTCAAGCATATATTATGACCATTAATTAAAATGGTTAAAATTGTTGTTTTTTGGCTACATCATTTCTGCTATGTTTAAAATTTCCCACTTACTAAAACGGTACAGAGCTCTACATTTTTCTAGGACAGTTAGTCCTCAGTTCACAGATGACGATAAATCAAAAAAGATTTGGAAGATTGTTTTTCATCTTACAGTTAATCTCAAGCTCATATCATGACCATTAATTAAAATCGTTGAAATTTTAGTTTTTTGGCTACATCATTTCTCCTATGTTTAACATTTCCCACTTAATAAAATAGTCTAGAGCTCTCAATTTTCTAGGACAATTAGTCCTCAGCTCACAGATCATGATAAAACAAAAAAGATTTAGAAGATTGTTTTTCATCTTACAGTTAATCTCAAGCTCATATCATGACCATTAATTAAAATGGTTTTTGTTGCTTTTTGCTACATCATTTCTCCTATATTTAAAATTTCCCACTTACTAAAAAGGTCTAGAGCTATGATTTTTCTAGGACAGTTAGTCCTCAGCTCACAGATGACGATAAAAGAAAAGGATTTAAAATATTGTTTTTCATCTTACAGTTAATCTCAAGTTCATATCATGACCATTAATTAAAATGGTTAAATTTGTTGTTTTTTGGCTACATCATTTCTCCTATGTTTAAAATTTCCCACTTACTAAAAATGGTCTAGAGCTCTTAATTTTCTAGGACAGTTAGTACTCAACTCACAGATGATGATAAATGAAAAAGATTTAGAAGATTGTTTTTCATCTTACAGTTAATCTCAAGCTCATATCATGACCATTAATTAAAATAGTTAAAATTGTTGTTTTTTGGGTACATCATTTCTCCTATGTTTAAAATTTCCCACTTACTAAAATGGTCTAGAGCTCTAATTTTCTAGGACAGTTAGTCCTCGGCTCACAGATGACTATAAAAGAAAAAGATTTAGAATATTGTTTTTCATCTTACAGTTAATCTCAAGCTCATATGATGACCATTAATTAAATGGTTAAAATTGTTGTTTTTGGCTACATCATTTCTCCTATATTTTTTCCCACTTTACTAAAACGGTCTAGAGCTATCATTTTTCTAGGGATAGTTAGTCCTCAACTCACAGATGACGATAAAAGAAAAAGATTTAGAATATTTGTTTTTTCATCTTACAGTTAATCTCAAGCTCATATCATGACCATTAATTAAAATGGTTAAAATTGTTGTTTTTTGGCTACATCATTTCTGCTATGTTTAAAATTTCCAACTTACTAAAACGGTCTAGAGCTCTCATTTTCCAGGACAGTTAGTCCTCGGCTCACAGATGATGATAAAAGAAAAAGATTTAGAATATTGATTTTCATCTTACAGTTAATCTCAAGCTCATATTATGACCATTAATTAAAATGGTTAAAATTGTTGTTTTTTGGCTACATCATTTCTCCTGTATTTAAAATTTCCCACTTAGTAAAACAGTCTAGAGCTATTAATTTTCATGGACAGTTAGTTCCTCGGCTCACAGATGATGATAAAAGAAAAGATTTAGAATATTTTTTTTCATCTTACAGTTAATCTCAAGCTCATATCATGACCATTAATTAAAATTGTTAAAATTGTTGTTTTTCGGCTACATCATTTCTCCTATGTTTAAAATTTCCCACTTACTAAAACGGTCTAGAGCTCTCAATTTTCTAGGATCGTTAGTCCTCGGCTCACAGATGATAATAAAAGAAAAGATTTAGAATATTGTTTTTCATCTTACAGTTAATCTCAAGCTCATATCATGACCATTAATTAAAATGGTTAAAATTGTTGTTTTTTGGCTACATCATTTCTGTTATGTTTAAAATTTCCCACTTACTAAAACGGTCTAGAGCTCAAAATTTTCTAGGACAGTTAGTCTTCAGCTCACAGATGACGATAAAGAAATAGATTTGAAATACTGTCATTCATCTTACAGTTAATCTCAAGCTCATATCATGACCATTAATTAAAATGGTTAAAATTGTTGTTTTTTGGCTACATCATTTCTCCTATATTTAAAATTTCCCACTTACTAAAATGGTCTAGAGCTCTTAATTTTTCTAGGACAGTTAGTCCTCGGTCAGAGATGATTATAAAAGAAAAAGATTTAGAATATTGTTTTTCATCTTACAGTTAATCTCAAGCTCATATCATGACCATTAATTAAAATGGTTAAAATTGTTGTTTTTTGGCTACATCATTTCTCCTATATTTAAAATTTCCCACTTACTAAAAATGGTCTAGAGCTCTCAATTTTCTAGGACAGTTAGTCCTCAACTCACAGATGACGATAAAAGAAAAAGATTTAGAATATTGTTTTTCATCTTACAGTTAATCTCAAGCTCATATCATGGCCATTAATTAAAATGGTTAAAATTGTTGTTTTTTGGCTACATCATTTCTGCTATATTTAAAATTTCCCACTTACTAAAACGGTCTAGAGCTCTCAATTTTCTAGAACAGTTAGTCCTCGGCTCAGAGATGATTAAAAGAAAAGGATTTAATTGTTTTCATCTTACAGTTAATCTCAAGCTCATATCATGACCATTAATTAAAATGTTTAAAATTGTTGTTTTTTTGCTACATCATTTCTCCTGTATTTGAAATTTTCCACTTACTAAAACGGTCTAGAGCTCTCAATTTTCTAGGACAGTTAGTCCTCGGCTCACAGATGACTGTAAAGAAAAAGATTTAGAATATTGTTTTTCATCTTACAGTTAATCTCAAGCTCATATCATGACCATTAATTAAAATGGTTAAAATTGTTGTTTTTTGGCTACATCATTTCTGCTATGTTTAAAATTTCCCACTTACTAAAACGGTCTAGAGCTCTCAATTTTCTAGGACAGTTAGTCTCAGCTCACAGATGACGATTAAAAGAAAAAGATTTAGAATATTGTTTTTCCTCTTACAGTTAATCTCAAGCTCATATCATGACCATTAATTAAAATGGTTAAAATTGTTGTTTTTTGGCTGCATCATTTCTCCTATATTTAAAATTTCCCACTTACTAAAAAGGTCTAGAGCTATGCTTTTTCTAGGACAGTTAGTCCTTCAAGCTCACAGATGACGATGAAAAGAAAAAGATTTAGAATATTGTTTTTCATCTTACAGTTAATCTCAAGCTCATATCATGACCATTAATTAAAATGGTTAAAATTGTTGTTTTTTGGCTACATCATTTCTCCTATATTTTGAAATTTCCCACTTACTAAAATGGTCTAGAGCTCTCAATTTTCTAGGACAGTTAGTCCTCAACTCACAGATGATGATCAAAGAAAAGATTTAGAATATTGTTTTTCATCTTACAGTTAATCTCAAGCTCATATCATGACCATTAATTAAAATGGTTAAAATTGTTGTTTTTTGGCTACATCATTTCTCCTATATTTAAAATTTCCCACTTACTAAAAAGGTCTAGAGCTATGATTTTTTCTAGGACAGTTAGTCCACAGCTCACAGATGACGATAAAAGAAAAAGATTTAGAATATTGTTTTTCATCTTACAGTTAATCTCAAGCTCATATCATGACCATTAATTAAAATGGTTAAAATTGTTGTTTTTTGCTACATCATTTCTCCTATGTTTAAAATTTCCCACTTACTAAAATGGTCTAGAGCACTCAATTTTTCTAGGACAGTTAGTCCTCGGTCACAGATGACGATAAAAGAAAAAGATTTAGAATATTGTTTTTCATCTTACAGTTAATCTCAAGCTCATATCATGACCATTAATTAAAATGGTTAAAATTGTTGTTTTTTGGCTACATCATTTCTCCTATATTTAAAATTTCCCATTTACTAAAAATGGTCTAGAGCTCTCAATTTTCTAGGACAGTTAGTCCTCGGCTCATAGATGACACTAAATGAAAAAAGATTTAGAATATTGTTTTTCATCTTACAGTTAATCTCAAGCTCATATCATGACCATTAATTAAAATGGTTAAAATTGTTGCTTTTTGACTACATCATTTCTGCTATATTTAAAATTTCCCATTTACTAAAAAAAATTTGTCTAGAGCTCTCAATTTTCTAGGACAGTTAGTCCTCCGTTCACAGATGACTGACAAAAGAAAAAGATTTAGAATATTGTTTTTCATCTTACAGTTAATCTCAAGCTCATATCATGACTATTAATTCAAATGGTTAAAATTTTTGTTTTTGGCTACATCATTTCTCCTATATTTAAAATTTCCCACTATCTAAAAGTCTAGAGCTCTCAATTTTCTAGGACAGTTAGTCCTCAAATCTCATAGATGACGATAAAAAAAAAAAGATTTAGAATATTGTTTTTCATCTTACAGTTAATCTCAAGCTCATATCATGACCATTAATTAAAATGGTTAAAATTGTTGTTTTTTGGCTACATCATTTCTGTTATGTTTAAAAAGTTCCCATTTACTAAAACGGTCTAGAGTTCTGTTTTTTCTAGGACTTTTAGTCCTCGGCTCAGACCTTGATGATAAAAAGAAATGGTATTTAGAATATTGTTTTTCATCTTACAGTTAATCTCAAGCTCATATCATGACCATTAATTAAAATGGTTAAAAATTGTTGTTTTTGCTGCATCATATTTCTCCTATCTTTATCCTCCCATTTAAAAGGTCTAGAGTTCTCAATTTTTTAGTACAGAAATCCTTTTCTTTTATCATCATCTGTGAGCCAAGGACTAACTGTCCTAGAAAATTGAGAGCTCTAGACCCTTTTAGTAAATGGGAAATTTTAAATATAGCAGAAATGATGTAGCCAAAAAACAACAATTTTAACCATTTTAATTAATGGTCATGATATGAGCTTGAGATTAACTGTCAGATGAAAAACAATATTCTAAATCCTTTTCTTTTATCATCATCTGTGACCCGAGGACTAACTGTCCTAGAAAATTGAGAGCTCTAGACCCTTTTAGTAAATGGGAAATTTTAAATATAGCAGAAATGATGTAGCCAAAAAACAACAATTTTAACCATTTTAATTAATGGTCATGATATGAGCTTGAGATTAACTGTCAGATGAAAAACAATATTCTAAATCCTTTTCTTTTATCATCATCTGTGAGCCGAGGACTAACTGTCCTAGAAAATTGAGAGCTCTAGACCGTTTTAGTAAATGGGAAATTTTAAATATAGCAGAAATGATGTAGCCAAAAAACAACAATTTTAACCATTTTAATTAATGGTCATGATATGAGCTTGAGATTAACTGTCAGATGAAAAACAATATTCTAAATCCTTTTCTTTCATCATCATCTGTGAGCCGAGGACTAACTGTCCTAGAAAATTGAGAGCTCTAGACCCTTTTAGTAAATGGGAAATTTTAAATATAGCAGAAATGATGTAGCCAAAAAACAACAATTTTAACCATTTTAATTAATGGTCATGATATGAGCTTGAGATTAACTGTCAGATGAAAAACAATATTCTAAATCTTTTTTCTTTCATCATCATCTGTGAGCCGAGGACTAACTGTCCTAGAAAATTGAGAGCTCTAGACCCTTTTAGTAAATGGGAAATTTTAAATATAGCAGAAATGATGTAGCCAAAAAACAACAATTTTAACCATTTTAATTAATGGTCATGATATGAGCTTGAGATTAACTGTCAGATGAAAAACAATATTCTAAATCCTTTTCTTTTATCATCATCTGTGAGCCGAGGACTAACTGTCCTAGAAAATTGAGAGCTCTAGACCCTTTTAGTAAATGGGAAATTTTAAATATAGCAGAAATGATGTAGCCAAAAAACAACAATTTTAACCATTTTAATTAATGGTCATGATATGAGCTTGAGATTAACTGTCAGATGAAAAACAATATTCTAAATCCTTTTCTTTTATCATCATCTGTGAGCCGAGGACTAACTGTCCTAGAAAATTGAGAGCTCTAGACCGTTTTAGTAAATGGGAAATTTTAAATATAGCAGAAATGATGTAGCCAAAAAACAACAATTTTAACCATTTTAATTAATGGTCATGATATGAGCTTGAGATTAACTGTCAGATGAAAAACAATATTCTAAATCCTTTTCTTTAGCATCATCATCTGTGAGCCGAGGACTAACTGTCCTAGAAAATTGAGAGCTCTAGACCCTTTTAGTAAATGGGAAATTTTAAATATAGCAGAAATGATGTAGCCAAAAAACAACAATTTTAACCATTTTAATTAATGGTCATGATATGAGCTTGAGATTAACTGTCAGATGAAAAACAATATTCTAAATCCTTTTCTTTCATCATCATCTGTGAGCCGAGGACTAACTGTCCTAGAAAATTGAGACGCTCTAGCTCCCTTTTAGTAAAGGGGAAATTTGAAATATAGCAGAAATGATGTAGCCAAAAAACAATTTTAACCAGACCCTTTTAGTAAATGGGAAATTTTAAATATAGCAGAAAATGATGTAGCCAAAAAACAACAATTTTAACCATTTTAATTAATGGTCATGATATGAGCTTGAGATTAACTGTCAGATGAAAAACAATATTCTAAATCCTTTTCTTTTATCATCATCTGTGAGCCGAGGACTAACTGTCCTAGAAAATTGAGAGCTCTAGACCGTTTTAGTAAATGGGAAATTTTAAATATAGCAGAAATGATGTAGCCAAAAAACAACAATTTTAACCATTTTAATTAATGGTCATGATATGAGCTTGAGATTAACTGTCAGATGAAAAACAATATTCTAAATCCTTTTCTTTTATCATCATCTGTGAGCCGAGGACTAACTGTCCTAGAAAATTGAGAGCTCTAGACCCTTTTAGTAAATGGGAAATTTTAAATATAGCAGAAATGATGTAGCCAAAAAACAACAATTTTAACCATTTTAATTAATGGTCATGATATGAGCTTGAGATTAACTGTCAGATGAAAAACAATATTCTAAATCCTTTTCTTTCATCATCATCTGTGAGCCGAGGACTAACTGTCCTAGAAAATTGAGAGCTCTAGACCCTTTTAGTAAATGGGAAATTTTAAATATAGCAGAAATGATGTAGCCAAAAAAACAACAATTTTAACCATTTTAATTAATGGTCATGATATGAGCTTGAGATTAACTGTCAGATGAAAAACAATATTCTAAATCCTTTTCTTTAACTGTCATCATCATCTGTGAGCCGAGGACTAACTGTCCTAGAAAATTGAGAGCTCTAGACCCTTTTAGTAAATGGGAAATTTTAAATATAGCAGAAATGATGTAGCCAAAAAACAACAATTTTAACCATTTTAATTAATGGTCATGATATGAGCTTGAGATTAACTGTCAGATGAAAAACAATATTCTAAATCCTTTTCTTTTATCATCATCTGTGAGCCGAGGACTAACTGTCCTAGAAAATTGAGAGCTCTAGACCCTTTTAGTAAATGGGAAATTTTAAATATAGCAGAAATGATGTAGCCAAAAAACAACAATTTTAACCATTTTAATTAATGGTCATGATATGAGCTTGAGATTAACTGTCAGATGAAAAACAATATTCTAAATCCTTTTTTCATCATCATC
This sequence comes from Doris montereyensis, assembly GCA_037039925.1. Lineage (NCBI taxonomy): Eukaryota > Metazoa > Mollusca > Gastropoda > Nudibranchia > Dorididae > Doris > Doris montereyensis. Next base: position 8,880 of record JAXRKP010002673.1, on the reverse strand, counting down.
TGTGAGCCGAGGACTAACTGTCCTAGAAAATTGAGAGCTCTAGACCCTTTTAGTAAATGGGAAATTTTAAATATAGCAGAAATGATGTAGCCAAAAAACAACAATTTTAACCATTTTAATTAATGGTCATGATATGAGCTTGAGATTAACTGTCAGATGAAAAACAATATTCTAAATCCTTTTCTTTCATCATCATCTGTCATCTGTGAGCCGAGGACTAACTGTCCTAGAAAATTGAGAGCTCTAGACCCTTTTAGTAAATGGGAAATTTTAAATATAGCAGAAATGATGTAGCCAAAAAACAACAATTTTAACCATTTTAATTAATGGTCATGATATGAGCTTGAGATTAACTGTCAGATGAAAAACAATATTCTAAATCCTTTTCTTTTATCATCATCTGTGAGCCGAGGACTAACTGTCCTAGAAAATTGAGAGCTCTAGACCCTTTTAGTAAATGGGAAATTTTAAATATAGCAGAAATGATGTAGCCAAAAAACAACAATTTTAACCATTTTAATTAATGGTCATGATATGAGCTTGAGATTAACTGTCAGATGAAAAACAATATTCTAAATCCTTTTCTTTTATCATCATCTGTGAGCCGAGGACTAACTGTCCTAGAAAATTGAGAGCTCTAGACCCTTTTAGTAAATGGGAAATTTTAAATATAGCAGAAATGATGTAGCCAAAAAACAACAATTTTAACCATTTTAATTAATGGTCATGATATGAGCTTGAGATTAACTGTCAGATGAAAAACAATATTCTAAATCCTTTCTTTCATCATCATCTGTGAGCCGAGGACTAACTGTCCTAGAAAATTGAGAGCTCTAGACCCTTTTAGTAAATGGGAAATTTAAATATAGCAGAAATGATGTAGCCAAAAAACAACAATTTTAACCATTTTAATTAATGGTCATGATATGAGCTTGAGATTAACTGTCAGATGAAAAACAATATTCTAAATCCTTTTCTTTTATCATCATCTGTGAGCCGAGGACTAACTGTCCTAGAAAATTGAGAGCTCTAGACCCTTTTAGTAAATGGGAAATTTTAAATATAGCAGAAATGATGTAGCCAAAAAACAACAATTTTAACCATTTTAATTAATGGTCATGATATGAGCTTGAGATTAACTGTCAGATGAAAAACAATATTCTAAATCCTTTTCTTTCATCATCATCTGTGAGCCGAGGACTAACTGTCCTAGAAAATTGAGAGCTCTAGACCCTTTTAGTAAATGGGAAATTTTAAATATAGCAGAAATGATGTAGCCAAAAAACAACAATTTTAACCATTTTAATTAATGGTCATGATATGAGCTTGAGATTAACTGTCAGATGAAAAACAATATTCTAAATTTTCTTTTCTTTCATGTCATCATCTGTGAGCCGAGGACTAACTGTCCTAGAAAATTGAGAGCTCTAGACCGTTTTAGTAAATGGGAAATTTTAAATATAGCAGAAATGATGTAGCCAAAAAACAACAATTTTAACCATTTTAATTAATGGTCATGATATGAGCTTGAGATTAACTGTCAGATGAAAAACAATATTCTAAATCCTTTTCTTTCATCATCATCTGTGAGCCGAGGACTAACTGTCCTAGAAAATTGAGAGCTCTAGACCCTTTTAGTAAATGGGAAATTTTAAATATAGCAGAAATGATGTAGCCAAAAAACAACAATTTTAACCATTTTAATTAATGGTCATGATATGAGCTTGAGATTAACTGTCAGATGAAAAACAATATTCTAAATCCTTTTTTTTTCATCATCATCTGTGAGCCGAGGACTAACTGTCCTAGAAAATTGAGAGCTCTAGACCGTTTTAGTAAATGGGAAATTTTAAATATAGCAGAAATGATGTAGCTGTCAGATGAAAAACAATATTCTAAATTTTTCTTTCATCATCATCTGTGAGCCGAGGACTAACTGTCCTAGAAAATTGAGAGCTCTAGACCCTTTTAGTAAATGGGAAATTTTAAATATAGCAGAAATGATGTAGCCAAAAAACAACAATTTTAACCATTTTAATTAATGGTCATGATATGAGCTTGAGATTAACTGTCAGATGAAAAACAATATTCTAAATCCTTTTCTTTCATCATCATCTGTGAGCCGAGGACTAACTGTCCTAGAAAATTGAGAGCTCTAGACCCTTTTAGTAAATGGGAAATTTTAAATATAGCAGAAATGATGTAGCCAAAAAACAACAATTTTAACCATTTTAATTAATGGTCATGATATGAGCTTGAGATTAACTGTCAGATGAAAAACAATATTCTAAATCCTTTTCTTTTATCATCATCTGTGAGCCGAGGACTAACTGTCCTAGAAAATTGAGAGCTCTAGACCCTTTTAGTAAATGGGAAATTTTAAATATAGCAGAAATGATGTAGCCAAAAAACAACAATTTTAACCATTTTAATTAATGGTCATGATATGAGCTTGAGATTAACTGTCAGATGAAAAACAATATTCTAAATCCTTTTCTTTCATCATCATCTGTGAGCCGAGGACTAACTGTCCTAGAAAATTGAGAGCTCTAGACCCTTTTAGTAAATGGGAAATTTTAAATATAGCAGAAATGATGTAGCCAAAAAACAACAATTTTAACCATTTTAATTAATGGTCATGATATGAGCTTGAGATTAACTGTCAGATGAAAAACAATATTCTAAATCCTTTTCTTTTATCATCATCTGTGAGCCGAGGACTAACTGTCCTAGAAAATTGAGAGCTCTAGACCCTTTTAGTAAATGGGAAATTTTAAATATAGCAGAAATGATGTAGCCAAAAAACAACAATTTTAACCATTTTAATTAATGGTCATGATATGAGCTTGAGATTAACTGTCAGATGAAAAACAATATTCTAAATCCTTTTCTTTCATCATCATCTGTGAGCCGAGGACTAACTGTCCTAGAAAATTGAGAGCTCTAGACCCTTTTAGTAATGGGAAATTTTAAATATAGCAGAAATGATGTAGCCAAAAAACAACAATTTTAACCATTTTAATTAATGGTCATGATATGAGCTTGAGATTAACTGTCAGATGAAAAACAATATTCTAAATCCTTTTCTTTTATCATCATCTGTGAGCCGAGGACTAACTGTCCTAGAAAATTGAGAGCTCTAGACCCTTTTAGTAAATGGGAAATTTTAAATATAGCAGAAATGATGTAGCCAAAAAACAACAATTTTAACCATTTTAATTAATGGTCATGATATGAGCTTGAGATTAACTGTCAGATGAAAAACAATATTCTAAATCCTTTTCTTTTATCATCATCTGTGAGCCGAGGACTAACTGTCCTAGAAAATTGAGAGCTCTAGACCCTTTTAGTAAATGGGAAATTTTAAATATAGCAGAAATGATGTAGCCAAAAAACAACAATTTTAACCATTTTAATTAATGGTCATGATATGAGCTTGAGATTAACTGTCAGATGAAAAACAATATTCTAAATCTTTTCTTTTTCTCATCATCTGTGAGCCGAGGACTAACTGTCCTAGAAAAAACAATTTTAACCATTTTAATTAATGGTCATGAGAGCTCTAGACCTAAATCCTTTTAGTAAGCCGGGAAATTTAAATATAGCTCTAGAAATGAATGGGAAATTTTAAATATAGCAGAAATGATGTAGCCAAAAAACAACAATTTTAACCATTTTAATTAATGGTCATGATATGAGCTTGAGATTAACTGTCAGATGAAAAACAATATTCTAAATCCTTTTCTTTCATCATCATCTGTGAGCCGAGGACTAACTGTCCTAGAAAATTGAGAGCTCTAGACCCTTTTAGTAAATGGGAAATTTTAAATATAGCAGAAATGATGTAGCCAAAAAACAACAATTTTAACCATTTTAATTAATGGTCATGATATGAGCTTGAGATTAACTGTCAGATGAAAAACAATATTCTAAATCCTTTTCTTTTTCATCATCATCTGTGAGCCGAGGACTAACTGTCCTAGAAAATTGAGAGCTCTAGACCCTTTTAGTAAATGGGAAATTTTAAATATAGCAGAAATGATGTAGCCAAAAAACAACAATTTTAACCATTTTAATTAATGGTCATGATATGAGCTTGAGATTAACTGTCAGATGAAAAACAATATTCTAAATCCTTTTCTTTTCATCATCATCTGTGAGCCGAGGACTAACTGTCCTAGAAAATTGAGAGCTCTAGACCCTTTTAGTAAATGGGAAATTTTAAATATAGCAGAAATGATGTAGCCAAAAAACAACAATTTTAACCATTTTAATTAATGGTCATGATATGAGCTTGAGATTAACTGTCAGATGAAAAACAATATTCTAAATCCTTTTCTTTCATCATCATCTGTGAGCCGAGGACTAACTGTCCTAGAAAATTGAGAGCTCTAGACCCTTTTAGTAAATGGGAAATTTTAAATATAGCAGAAATGATGTAGCCAAAAAACAACAATTTTAACCATTTTAATTAATGGTCATGATATGAGCTTGAGATTAACTGTCAGATGAAAAACAATATTCTAAATCCTTTTCTTTTATCATCATCTGTGAGCCGAGGACTAACTGTCCTAGAAAATTGAGAGCTCTAGACCCTTTTAGTAAATGGGAAATTTTAAATATAGCAGAAATGATGTAGCCAAAAAACAACAATTTTAACCATTTTAATTAATGGTCATGATATGAGCTTGAGATTAACTGTCAGATGAAAAACAATATTCTAAATCCTTTTCTTTCATCATCATCTGTGAGCCGAGGACTAACTGTCCTAGAAAATTGAGAGCTCTAGACCCTTTTAGTAAATGGGAAATTTTAAATATAGCAGAAATGATGTAGCCAAAAAACAACAATTTTAACCATTTTAATTAATGGTCATGATATGAGCTTGAGATTAACTGTCAGATGAAAAACAATATTCTAAATCCTTTTCTTTTATCATCATCTGTGAGCCGAGGACTAACTGTCCTAGAAAATTGAGAGCTCTAGACCCTTTTAGTAAATGGGAAATTTTAAATATAGCAGAAATGATGTAGCCAAAAAACAACAATTTTAACCATTTTAATTAATGGTCATGATATGAGCTTGAGATTAACTGTCAGATGAAAAACAATATTCTAAATCCTTTTCTTTCATCATCATCTGTGAGCCGAGGACTAACTGTCCTAGAAAATTGAGAGCTCTAGACCCTTTTAGTAAATGGGAAATTTTAAATATAGCAGAAATGATGTAGCCAAAAAACAACAATTTTAACCATTTTAATTAATGGTCATGATATGAGCTTGAGATTAACTGTCAGATGAAAAACAATATTCTAAATCCTTTTCTTTTATCATCATCTGTGAGCCGAGGACTAACTGTCCTAGAAAATTGAGAGCTCTAGACCCTTTTAGTAAATGGGAAATTTTAAATATAGCAGAAATGATGTAGCCAAAAAACAACAATTTTAACCATTTTAATTAATGGTCATGATATGAGCTTGAGATTAACTGTCAGATGAAAAACAATATTCTAAATCCTTTTCTTTCATCATCATCTGTGAGCCGAGGACTAACTGTCCTAGAAAATTGAGAGCTCTAGACCCTTTTAGTAAATGGGAAATTTTAAATATAGCAGAAATGATGTAGCCAAAAAACAACAATTTTAACCATTTTAATTAATGGTCATGATATGAGCTTGAGATTAACTGTCAGATGAAAAACAATATTCTAAATCCTTTTCTTTTATCATCATCTGTGAGCCGAGGACTAACTGTCCTAGAAAATTGAGAGCTCTAGACCGTTTTAGTAAATGGGAAATTTTAAATATAGCAGAAATGATGTAGCCAAAAAACAACAATTTTAACCATTTTAATTAATGGTCATGATATGAGCTTGAGATTAACTGTCAGATGAAAAACAATATTCTAAATCCTTTTCTTTCATCATCATCTGTGAGCCGAGGACTAACTGTCCTAGAAAATTGAGAGCTCTAGACCCTTTTAGTAAATGGGAAATTTTAAATATAGCAGAAATGATGTAGCCAAAAAAAAAACAATTTTAACCATTTTAATTAATGGTCATGATATGAGCTTGAGATTAACTGTCAGATGAAAAACAATATTCTAAATCCTTTTCTTTTATCATCATCTGTGAGCCGAGGACTAACTGTCCTAGAAAATTGAGAGCTCTAGACCCTTTTAGTAAATGGGAAATTTTAAATATAGCAGAAATGATGTAGCCAAAAAACAACAATTTTAACCATTTTAATTAATGGTCATGATATGAGCTTGAGATTAACTGTCAGATGAAAAACAATATTCTAAATCCTTTTCTTTCATCATCATCTGTGAGCCGAGGACTAACTGTCCTAGAAAATTGAGAGCTCTAGACCCTTTTAGTAAATGGGAAATTTTAAATATAGCAGAAATGATGTAGCCAAAAAACAACAATTTTAACCATTTTAATTAATGGTCATGATATGAGCTTGAGATTAACTGTCAGATGAAAAACAATATTCTAAATCCTTTTCTTTCATCATCATCTGTGAGCCAGGACTAACTGTCCTAGAAAATTGAGAGCTCTAGACCCTTTTAGTAAATGGGAAATTTTAAATATAGCAGAAATGATGTAGCCAAAAAACAACAATTTTAACCATTTTAATTAATGGTCATGATATGAGCTTGAGATTAACTGTCAGATGAAAAACAATATTCTAAATCCTTTTCTTTCATCATCATCTGTGAGCCGAGGACTAACTGTCCTAGAAAATTGAGAGCTCTAGACCCTTTTAGTAAATGGGAAATTTTAAACATAGCAGAAATGATGTAGCCAAAAAACAACAATTTTAACCATTTTAATTAATGGTCATGATATGAGCTTGAGATTAACTGTCAGATGAAAAACAATATTCTAAATCCTTTTCTTTCATCATCATCTGTGAGCCGAGGACTAACTGTCCTAGAAAATTGAGAGCTCTAGACCGTTTTAGTAAATGGGAAATTTTAAATATAGCAGAAATGATGTAGCCAAAAAACAACAATTTTAACCATTGTAATTAATGGTAATTAATGGTCATGATATGAGCTTGAGATTAACTGTCAGATGAAAAACAATATTCTAAATCCTTTTCTTTCATCATCATCTGTGAGCCGAGGACTAACTGTCCTAGAAAATTGAGAGCTCTAGACCCTTTTAGTAAATGGGAAATTTTAAATAGCAGAAATGATGTAGCCAAAAAACAACAATTTTAACCATTTTAATTAATGGTCATGATATGAGCTTGAGATTAACTGTCAGATGAAAAACAATATTCTAAATCCTTTTCTTTTATCATCATCTGTGAGCCGAGGACTAACTGTCCTAGAAAATTGAGAGCTCTAGACCGTTTTAGTAAATGGGAAATTTTAAATATAGCAGAAATGATGTAGCCAAAAAACAACAATTTTAACCATTTTAATTAATGGTCATGATATGAGCTTGAGATTAACTGTCAGATGAAAAACAATATTCTAAATCCTTTTCTTTCATCATCATCTGTGAGCCGAGGACTAACTGTCCTAGAAAATTGAGAGCTCTAGACCCTTTTAGTAAATGGGAAATTTTAAATATAGCAGAAATGATGTAGCCAAAAAACAACAATTTTAACCATTTTAATTAATGGTCATGATATGAGCTTGAGATTAACTGTCAGATGAAAAACAATATTCTAAATCCTTTTCTTTCATCATCATCTGTGAGCCGAGGACTAACTGTCCTAGAAAATTGAGAGCTCTAGACCCTTTTTAGTAAATGGGAAATTTTAAATATAGCAGAAATGATGTAGCCAAAAAACAACAATTTTAACCATTTTAATTAATGGTCATGATATGAGCTTGAGATTAACTGTCAGATGAAAAACAATATTCTAAATCCTTTTCTTTCATCATCATCTGTGAGCCGAGGACTAACTGTCCTAGAAAATTGAGAGCTCTAGACCCTTTTAGTAAATGGGAAATTTTAAATATAGCAGAAATGATGTAGCCAAAAAACAACAATTTTAACCATTTTAATTAATGGTCATGATATGAGCTTGAGATTAACTGTCAGATGAAAAACAATATTCTAAATCCTTTTCTTTTATCATCATCTGTGAGCCGAGGACTAACTGTCCTAGAAAATTGAGAGCTCTAGACCCTTTTAGTAAATGGGAAATTTTAAATATAGCAGAAATGATGTAGCCAAAAAACAACAATTTTAACCATTTTAATTAATGGTCATGATATGAGCTTGAGATTAACTGTCAGATGAAAAACAATATTCTAAATCCTTTTCTTTCATCATCATCTGTGAGCCGAGGACTAACTGTCCTAGAAAATTGAGAGCTCTAGACCCTTTTAGTAAATGGGAAATTTTAAATATAGCAGAAATGATGTAGCCAAAAAACAACAATTTTAACCATTTTAATTAATGGTCATGATATGAGCTTGAGATTAACTGTCAGATGAAAAACAATATTCTAAATCCTTTTCTTTTATCATCATCTGTGAGCCGAGGACTAACTGTCCTAGAAAATTGAGAGCTCTAGACCCTTTTAGTAAATGGGAAATTTTAAATATAGCAGAAATGATGTAGCCAAAAAACAACAATTTTAACCATTTTAATTAATGGTCATGATATGAGCTTGAGATTAACTGTCAGATGAAAAACAATATTCTAAATCCTTTTCTTTCATCATCATCTGTGAGCCGAGGACTAACTGTCCTAGAAAATTGAGAGCTCTAGACCCTTTTAGTAAATGGGAAATTTGAAACATAGCAGAAATGATGTAGCCAAAATGCAACAATTTTAACCATTTTAATTAATGGTCATGATATGAGCTTGAGATTAACTGTCAGATGAAAAACAATATTCTAAATCCTTTTCT
>JAXRKP010002672.1:0-40462 GCA_037039925.1 Doris montereyensis | reverse complement strand
CGATAGGCAGCGATATGGAGCGATAGGAAACTATAGGGAGCGATAAAGAGCGATAAAGAGCGATAAAGAGCGATAAAGAGCGATAAAGAGCGATTAAAGGCGATAAAGGGCGATAAAGAGCGATAAAGAGCGATAAATAGCGATAAAGAGCGATAAAGAGCCATAACGAGCGATAACGAGCAATAGGCTGCGATAGGTTGCGACAGGCTGTGATAGGTTGCGATAGGCCGCCATGGGCTGCGATAGGCTGCAATAGGCTGCAAAAGGCTGCGATAGGCTGCGATAGGCTGAGATAAAGAGCGATAGGATGCGATAAAGAGCGATAGCCTGCGATAAAGAGCGATAGACTGCGATAAAGAGCGATAGGCAGCGATAAAGAGCGATAGGAAGCGATAAAGAGCGATAGGCTGCGATAAGCTGTGATAGGCTGCGATAGGCTGCGATAGGCTGCGATAAAGAGCGATAGGCTGCGATAAAGAGCGATAGACTGCGATAAAGAGCGATAGGCTGCGATGAAGAGCGATAGGCTGCAATAAAGAGCGATAGGCTGCGATAAAGAGCGATAGGCTGCGATAAAGATCGATAAGCTGCGATAAAGAGCGATAGGCTGTGATAAAGAGCGATATGCTGCGCTAAAGCGTGATAGGCTGCGATAGGCTGCGATGGGCTGCGATAGGCTGCGATAAAGAGCGATAAAGTGCGACAAAGTGCGATAAAGTGCGATAAAATGCGATAAAGTGCGATAAAGTGCGATAAAGTGCGTTAAAGAGCGATAGGCTGCGATAAAGAGCGATAGGCTGCGATAAAGAGCGATAGGCTGCGATAAAGAGCGATAGGGTGCGATAACGAGCGATAAGCTGCGATAGGCTGCGATAGGCTGCGATAGGCTCTGATAGGCTGCGATAGGCTGCGATAGGCTGCGATAGGGAAATGGTAGGCTGCAATAGGCTGCGATAGGCTGCGATAGGCTGCGATAGGCTGCGTTAAAGAGCGATAAAGAGCGATAAAGAGCGATAAAGAGCGATAAAGAGCGAAAAAGAGCGAGAAAGAGCGATAAAGAGCGATAAAGAGCGATAAAGAGCGATAGGCTGTGATAAAGAGCGATAAAGAGCGACAGGCTGCGATAAAGAGCGATAGAGCTGCGATAGGCTGCGATAGGCTGCGATAGGCTGCGATAGGCTGCGATAGGCTGCGATAGGCGATAAAGAGCGATAAAGAGCGATAGATAAAGAGCGATAAAGAGCGATAGGCTGCGATAAAGAGCGATAAAGAGCGATAAAGAGCGATAAGGCTGCGATAAAGAGCGATAAAGAGCGATAAAGAGCGATAAAGAGCGATAAAGAGCGATAAAGAGCGATAAAGAGCGATAGGCTGCGATAAAGAGCGATAAAGAGCGATAAAGAGCGATAAAGAGCCATAAAGAGCGATAAAGAGCGATAGGCTGCGATAAAGAGCGATAGGCTGCGACAAAGAGCGATAAAGAGCGATAGGCTGCGATAAAGAGCGATAGGTTGCAATAGGCTGCGATAGGCTGTGATAAGCTGCGATAGGCTGCGATATGCTGATATATGCTGCGATAGGCTGCGATAAAGAGCGATAGGCTGCGATAAAGAGCGGTAAGCTGCGATAAAGAGCGATAAGCTGCGATAAAGAGCGATAGGCTGCGATAAATAGTGACAGGCAGCAGTAAAGAGCGATAGGCAGCGATAAAGAGCGATAGGCAGCCATGAAGAGCGATAGGCAGCGATAAAGAGCGATAGGCAGTGATAAAGAGCGATAGGCAGCGATAAAGAGCGAGTCTGCGATAGGCTTCGATAGGCTGCGATAGGCTGTGATAGGCTGTGATGGGCTGCGATAGGCAGGCAGCCGTAGGCAGCGCGATAAAAAGCCATAGCCAGCGCAATAAAGAGCCATAGGCAGCGATAAAGGGCCATAGGCAGCGATAAGGAACCATAGGCCATGGGGAGGGATGAGGAGGGATTAGAGCGGTTAGAAGCGGTAGGAAACTGTAGAAAGCTGTAAAAAGCGGTAAGGAGCGGTTAAAAGCGGTAAATAGCATATGGAAGCTGTAGGAAACTGTAGGAAGCTGTATCAAAGCCGTAGGAAGCGTTAGGAAGCGGTAAAAACCTATATGTAGATAAGGGTAAAGAGCGGTTAAAAGCAGATCAAAAAATGGATCGAAGCTGTAGGAAACTGTAGGAAGCTGTATAAAAGCGATAGGAAACTGTAGGAAGCTGTATAAAAGCGGTAGGAAGCGGTTCAAAAGCGGTTACAAGCGGTTAGAAGCGGGTTAAAAGCGGTAAGAATGGATTAGAAGGCGTTAGAAGGGGTTAAAAGGGGTTAGAAGGGGTTAGAAGGGGTTAGAAGGGGTTAGAAGGGGTTAGAAGGTGTTCAAAACATTCGAAACATTCGAAACGGTTCGAAACGGCTCGAAACGGTTCGAAGCGGTTGAAAGCGGTCTAGGACGGTAGGCAGCGGTCTAAGGCGGTCTAGAGCGATAGGCAGTGATAGGCAGCGATAGGCAGCGATAGGCAGCGATAGGCAGCCATAGGCAGCGATAGGGAGCGATAGGGAGCGATTAAGAGGGATTAAGAGGGATTAAGAGGGATTAAAAGGGATTAAGAGGGATTAAGAGGGATTAAGAGGGATTAAGAGGGATTGAGACGGATTTAGACGGATTGAGACGAATTGAGACGGCTTGAGACGGATAGAGACGGATTGAGACGGATTGAGACGGATTGAGAGGGATTGAGCGGGATTGAGAGCGATTGAGAGCGATTGAGAGCGTTTGAGAGCGATTGAGAGCTGTATAAAAGAGGCAAGAAGCGGTTAGAAGCGGTTAGAAGCGGTTAGAAGCGGTTATAAGCGGTTAGAAGTGGTTAGAAGCGGTTCGAAGGGGTTCGAAGGGGTTTGAAGGGGTTCGACGGGGTTCAAAGGGGTTTGACAGGGTTCAAAGCGGTTCAAAGGGGTTCAAAGGGGTTCAAAGGGGTTCAAAGGGGTTCAAAGGGGTTTAAAGGGGTTCAAAGGTGTTCAAAGGGGTTCAATGGGGTTCAATGGGTTCAATGGGGTTCAATGGGGTTCAATGGGATTAAATGGGGTTCAATGGTGTTTGAAGAAGTTCAAAGGGGTTCAAAGCGGTTCAAAGGGGTTCAAAGGGGTTTAAATGGGTTCAATGGGGTTCAAAGGGGTTGAAAGGGGTTGAAGGAGGTTGAAAGGGGTTCGAAGGAGTTCGAAGGGATTCGAAGGGGTTCAAAGGGGTTCAAAGGGATTCAAAGGGGTGCAAAGGGGTTCAAAGGGGTTCAAAGGGGTTCAAACGGTTCCAAGCGGTTGAAAGCGGTCTAGGGCGGTAGGCAGTGGTGTAAGCGATAGGTAGTGATAAGCAGCGATAGGCAGCGATAGGGAGCGATAGGGAACTATAGGGAGCGCTAGGGAGCGATGAAGAGCGATTAAGAGCGACTAAGAATGATTAAGAGCGATTCAGAGGGATTCAGAGGGATTAAGAGGGATTAAGAGGGATTAAGAGGGATTAAGAGGGATTAAGAGGGATTAAGAGGGATTCAGAGGGATGCAGAGGGATTCAGAGGGATTAAGAGCGATTAAGAGCGATTTATAGCGATTAAGACGGATTGAGACGGATTAAGACGGATTAAGACGGATTAAGACGGATTAAGACGGATTAAGACGGATTAAGACGGATTAAGATGGATTAAGACGGATTAAGACGGATTAAGAAGGATGAAGGCGGATTAAGACGGATTAAGACGGATTAAGACGGATTAAGATGGATTAAGACGGATTCAGAGGGATTAAGAGCGATTAAGACGGATTAAGAGCGATTAAGACGGATTAAGACGGATTAACAGCGATTAAGACGGATTAAGACGGATTAAGACGGATTAAGACGGATTAAGACGGATTAAGACGATTAAGACGGATTAAGACGGATTAAGATGGATTAAGACGGATTAAGACGGACTAAGACGGATTAAGACGGATTAAGAGGGATTAAGATAGATTAAGATAGATTAAGACGGATTAAGACGGATTAAGGTGGATTAAGAGGGATTAAGAGGGATTAAGAGGGACTAAGAGGGAATAAGAGGGACTAATAGGGACTAAAAGGGACTAAGAGGGATTAAGAGGGATTGAGAGCCATTGAGAGCGATTGAGAGCGATTGAGAACGATTGAGAGTGATTGAGAGCGATTGAGAAATGGGGTTAAATGGGGTTAAATGGGGCTAAAGGGGGTTAATTGGGGTTTAAATGGGTTCAATGGGGTTCAATGGGGTTCAATGGGGTTCAAAGGGCTTCAAAAAGGTTCAAAGGGGTTCAAAGGGGTTCAAAGGGGTTCAAAGCGGTTAAAAGCGGTTACAAGCGGTTAAAAGCGGTGAGAATGGATTAGAAGGGGTTAGAAGCGGTTCGAAACGGTTCGAAACGGTTCGAAACGGTTCGAAGCCTCTGAAAGAGCGATAGGCAGCGATAGGCAGCGATATGGAGCGATAGGAAACTATAGGGAGCGATAAAGAGCGATAAAGAGCGATAAAGAGCGATAAAGAGCGATAAAGAGCGATTAAAGGCGATAAAGGGCGATAAAGAGCGATAAAGAGCGATAAATAGCGATAAAGAGCGATAAAGAGCCATAACGAGCGATAACGAGCAATAGGCTGCGATAGGTTGCGACAGGCTGTGATAGGTTGCGATAGGCCGCCATGGGCTGCGATAGGCTGCAATAGGCTGCAAAAGGCTGCGATAGGCTGCGATAGGCTGAGATAAAGAGCGATAGGATGCGATAAAGAGCGATAGCCTGCGATAAAGAGCGATAGACTGCGATAAAGAGCGATAGGAAGCGATAAAGAGCGATAGGAAGCGATAAAGAGCGATAGGCTGCGATAAGCTGTGATAGGCTGCGATAGGCTGCGATAGGCTGCGATAAAGAGCGATAGGCTGCGATAAAGAGCGATAGACTGCGATAAAGAGCGATAGGCTGCGATGAAGAGCGATAGGCTGCAATAAAGAGCGATAGGCTGCGATAAAGAGCGATAGGCTGCGATAAAGATCGATAAGCTGCGATAAAGAGCGATAGGCTGTGATAAAGAGCGATATGCTGCGCTAAAGCGTGATAGGCTGCGATAGGCTGCGATGGGCTGCGATAGGCTGCGATAAAGAGCGATAAAGTGCGACAAAGTGCGATAAAGTGCGATAAAATGCGATAAAGTGCGATAAAGTGCGATAAAGTGCGTTAAAGAGCGATAGGCTGCGATAAAGAGCGATAGGCTGCGATAAAGAGCGATAGGCTGCGATAAAGAGCGATAGGGTGCGATAACGAGCGATAAGCTGCGATAGGCTGCGATAGGCTGCGATAGGCTCTGATAGGCTGCGATAGGCTGCGATAGGCTGCGATAGGGAAATGGTAGGCTGCAATAGGCTGCGATAGGCTGCGATAGGCTGCGATAGGCTGCGTTAAAGAGCGATAAAGAGCGATAAAGAGCGATAAAGAGCGATAAAGAGCGAAAAAGAGCGAGAAAGAGCGATAAAGAGCGATAAAGAGCGATAAAGAGCGATAGGCTGTGATAAAGAGCGATAAAGAGCGACAGGCTGCGATAAAGAGCGATAAAGAGCGATAGGCTGCGATAGGCTGCGATAGGCTGCGATAGGCTGCGATAGGCTGCGATAAAGAGCGATAAAGAGCGATGATAAAGAGCGATAAAGAGCGATAGGCTGCGATAAAGAGCGATAAATAGCGATAGGCTGCGATAAAGAGCGAGAAAGAGCGATAAAGAGCGATAAAGAGCGATAAAGAGCGATACAGAGCGATAAAGAGCGATAAAGAGCGATAGGCTGCGATAAAGAGCGATAAAGAGCGATAAAGAGCCATAAAGAGCGATAAAGAGTGATAGGCTGCGATAAAGAGCGATAGGCTGCGACAAAGAGCGATAAAGAGCGATAGGCTGCGATAAAGAGCGATAGGTTGCAATAGGCTGCGATAGGCTGTGATAAGCTGCGATAGGCTGCGATATGCTGATATATGCTGCGATAGGCTGCGATAAAGAGCGATAGGCTGCGATAAAGAGCGGTAAGCTGCGATAAAGAGCGATAAGCTGCGATAAAGAGCGATAGGCTGCGATAAATAGTGACAGGCAGCAGTAAAGAGCGATAGGCAGCGATAAAGAGCGATAGGCAGCCATGAAGAGCGATAGGCAGCGATAAAGAGCGATAGGCAGTGATAAAGAGCGATAGGCAGCGATAAAGAGCGAGTCTGCGATAGGCTTCGATAGGCTGCGATAGGCTGTGATAGGCTGTGATGGGCTGCGATAGGCAGGCAGCCGTAGGCAGCGCGATAAAAAGCCATAGCCAGCGCAATAAAGAGCCATAGGCAGCGATAAAGGGCCATAGGCAGCGATATGAACCATAGGCCATGGGAGGGATGAGGAGGGATTATAGTGGTTAGAAGCGGTAGGAAACTGTAGAAAGCTGTAAAAAAGGTAAGGAGCGGTTAAAAGCGGTAATTGTGTACATGGAAGCTGTAGGAAACTGTAGGAAGCTGTATCAAAGCCGTAGGAAGCGTTAGAAGCGGTAAAAACCTATATGTAGATAAGGGTAAAGAGCGGTTAAAAGCAGATCAAAAAATGGATCGAAGCTGTAGGAAACTGTAGGAAGCTGTATAAAAGCGATAGGAAACTGTAGGAAGCTGTATAAAAGCGGTAGGAAGCGGTTTAAAAGCGGTTACAAGCGGTTAGAAGCGGTTAGAAGCGGTTAAAAGCGGTAAGAATGGATTAGAAGGGGTTAGAAGGGGTTAAAAGGGGTTAGAAGGGGTTAGAAGGGGTTAGAAGGTGTTCAAAACATTCGAAACATTCGAAACGGTTCGAAACGGCTCGAAACGGTTCGAAGCGTTGAAAGCGGTCTAGGACGGTAGGCAGCGGTCTAAGGCGGTCTAGAGCGATAGGCAGCGATAGGCAGCGATAGGGCAGCGATAGGCAGCGATAGGCAGCCATAGGCAGCGATAGGGAGCGATAGGGAGCGATTAAGAGGGATTAAGAGGATTAAGAGGGATTAAAAGGATTAAGAGGGATTAAGAGGATTAAGAGGGATTAAGAGGGATTGAGACGGATTTAGACGGATTGAGACGAATTGAGACGGCTTGAGACGGATAGAGACGGATTGAGACGGATTGGAGACGGATTGAGAGGGGATTGAGCGGGATTGAGAGCGATTGAGAGCGATTGAGAGCGTTTGAGATCGATTGAGAGCTGTATAAAAGAGGCAAGAAGCGGTTAGAAGCGGTTAGAAGTGGTTAGGAAGCGGTTATAAGCGGTTAGAAGTGGTTAGGAAGCGGTTCGAAGGGGTTCGAAGGGTTTGAAGGGGTTCGACGGGGTTCAAAGGCGTTCAAATGGGTTCTATGGGGGTTCAAAGGGGTTTGACAGGGTTCAAAGGGGTTCAATGGGGTTCAAAGGGGTTCGAAGGGGTTCAAAGGGGTTGAAAGGGGTTGAAAGGGGGTTGAAAGGGGTTGAAAGGGTTGAAAGGGTTGAAAGGGGTTGAAGGGGATTGAAAGGGGTTCAAAGGGTTTCCAAAGGGGTGCAAGGGGTGCAAAGGGGTACAAAGGGGTACAATGGGGTTCAAAGGGTTCGATGGGGTTGGAAGGGGTTCGAAGGGGTTCAAAGGGGTTCGAAGGGGTTCAAAGCGGTTCAAAGCCGTTCAAAGGGGTTCAACGCGGTTCAAAGGGGTTTAAAGGGTACAAAGGGGTTCAAAGTGGTTCATAAGGGTTCAAAGGGGTTCAAAGGGGTTCGAAGTGGTTACAAGCGGTTAAAAGTGGTTACAAGCAATTAAAAGCGGTGAGAATGGATTAGACGGGGTTAGAAGGGTTAGAAGGGGTTAGAAGCAGGGCGGTTAGAACGGTTCGAAACGGTTCGAAACGGTTCGAAGCGGTTGAAAGCGGTCTAGGGCGGTAGGCAGCGGTCTAAGGCGGTTTAGAGCGATAGGCAGCGATAGGCAGCGATAGGAACTATAGGGAGCGATAGGGAGCGATGAAGAGCGATTAAGAACGATTAAGAACGATCAAGAGCGATTCAGAAGGATTAAGAGGATTAAGAGTGATTAAGAGGGATTAAGAGGATTAAGAGGGAATAAGAGGGATTAAGAGGGATTAAGAGGATTCAGAGGGATTAAGAGGGATTAAGAGCGATTAAGAGCGATTAAGAGCGATTAAGACGACTTAAGACGATTAAGACGGGTTCAGACGGATTAAGAGGATTAAGAGGGATCAAGAGGGATCAAGAGGGATTAAGAGGGATTAAGACGGATTAAGACGGATTAAGACGGATTAAGACGGATTGAGACGGATTAAGACGGATTAAGACGGATTAAGACGGATTAAGACGGATTAAGAAGGATTAAGGCGAATTAAGACGGATTAAGACGGATTAACAGCGATTAAGACGGATTAAGACGGATTAAGACGGATTAAGACGGATTAAGACGGATTAAGAGGGATTAAGACGGATTAAGATAGATTAAGGTAGATTAAGACGGATTAAGACGGATTAAGAGGGATTAAGAGGATTAAGAGGAATTAACAGGGATTAAGAGGACTAATTGGGACTAAGAGGGATTAAGAGGGATTAAGAGGATTGAGAGCGATTGAGAGCGATTGAGAGCGATTGAGAGCGGTTGGAGAGAGATTGGGAAATGGGGAAATGGGGTTTTTAATGGGGTTCAATGATTAAAATTGAATTTAATGTGGTTTAATGGGGTTTAATGGGGTTCAATGGGGTTCAATGGGTTCAATGGGGATCATTGGGATGCAAAGGGGTGCAAAGGGGTTCAAATGGGTTCAAATTGGTTCAATGGGGTTCAAAAGGGTTCAAAGGGGTTCAAAGGGGTTTAAAGGGGGTTCAAGGTGATGCCAAGGGGTTCAAAGAGGTTCAAAAAGGGTTCAAAGGGGTTCAAAGGTGTTCAAAGGTGTCGAATGGGGTTCAATGGGTTCAATGGGGTTCAATGGGGTTCAAAGGGGTTCAATGGGGTTCAATGGAGTTCAATGGAGTTCAATTGGGGTCAATGGGGTTCAATGGGGTTCAGTGGAGTTCAATGGGGGTTCACGTGAGGTTCAATGGGGTTCAATGGGTTCAATGGGGTTCAATGGGGTTCAATGTGGGGGTTCAATTTGGGGTTCAATGGGGTTAATGGGGTTCATTGGGGTTCAATGGGGTTCAATGGGGTTCAATGGGGTGGGGTTCAATGGGGTTCAATGGGGTTCAATGGGGTTCAATGAGGTTCAATGTCAATGGTAAAGAAGGGGCCCGAAGGGTTTCAAGAAGTTGACGGGGTTCAAAGGTTAAAAGGTCCGACCGGGTTCAAGAGTGTTCAGGTTTCAAAGGGGTTGAAAGGGTTCAAGATTAAAAGGGAAATGTTGAAAGAGGTTTGAAAGGGGTTGATGCGGGTTGAAAGGGGTTCGAAGGGGTTCAGAAGGGGCTCTCGAAGGGGTTCAAGGTGTTCAAAGGGTTCAAAGGGTTCAAAAGGGTTCGAAGGGGTTTGAATCGGATTTATAAGCGGTTACAAGCGTTACAAGCGAGTTAAAGGCGTTAAGAATGGATTAGAATGGATTAGAAGGGGTTAGAAGGTTAGGGTTAGACGGGGTTCGAAGGGGTTATAAGCGGTTCGAAACGGTTCGAAACAGTTCGAAACGGTTCCAAGCAGTTAAAAGCAGTCTAGGGCGGTAGCAACGGTCTAGGTCTAGATGATAGGCAGTGACAGGCAGCGATGAGGCAAGCGGATAGGGAACGATAGGGAACTATAGGGGAGCGACTAAGAGCGATTATTAGAGCGATTAAGAGCGATTAAGAGCGATTCAGAGGATTTAAAGAGGGATTAAGAGAGATTCCAGAGGGATTCAGAGGGATTCAGATGGATTAAGAGGGATTCAGAGGATTCAGAGATTCAGTTAAGAGCGATTAAGAGCGATTAAGACAGATTAAGACGGATTAAGACGGATTAAGATGGATTAAGACGGATTAAGAGGATTAAGAGCGATTAAGACGGATTAAGACGGATTAAGATGGATTAGACGGATTAAGACGGATTAAGACGGATTAACGGGATTCAGACAATTAAGACGGATTAAGACGGATTCAGACGGATTAAGACGGATTAAGACGGGTTAAGACGGATTAAGAGGATTAAGAGAGATTAAGAGGATTAAAGGGGGATTAAGAGGGAATAAGAGGGACTAAGAGGGACTAAGAGGGACTAAGATGGATTAAGAGGGATTGAGAGTGATTGAGAGGGATTGAGAGCGATTTAGAGCGATTGAGAGCAATTGAGAACGATTAAGACGGATTAAGACGGATTAAGACGGGTTAAGACGGATTAAGAGGGATTAAGAGAGATTAAGAGGGATTAAAAGGGATTAAGAGGGATTAAGACGGATTAAGACGGATTAAAACGGATTAAGACGGATTAAGACGGATTAAGACGGACGGATTAAGAAGGATTAAGGCGGACGGATTAAGACGGATTAAGACGGATTAAGACGGATTAAGAGCGATTAAGAGGGATTAAGACGGATTAACAGCGATTCTGACGGATTAAGACGGATTAAGATCGATTAATACGGATTAATACGGATTAAGACGGATTAAGACGGATTCAGACGGATTAAGACGGATTAAGACGGATTAAGACGGATTCAGACGGATTCAGACGGAATAAGACGGATTAAGACGGATTAAGACGGATTAATACGGATTAAGACGGATTAAGAGAGATTAAGACGGATTAAGACGGATTAAGACGGATTATGAGGGATTAAGAGGGATTAAGAGGGATTAAGAGGGAATAAGAGGGACTAAGAGGGATTAAGAGGGATTCAGAGGGATTGAGAGTGATTAAGAGCGATTGAGAGAGATTGAGAGCGATTGAGACGGATTAAGAGGGATTAAGATGGATTCAGACGGATTAAGACAGATTAAGAGGGATTAAGACGGATTAAGAGGGATTAAGACGGATTAAGATAGATTAAGGTAGATTAAGACGGATTAAGAGGGATTAAGAGGGATTAAGACGGATTAAGACGGATTAAGAGGGATTAAGAGGAATTGACAGGGACTAAGAGCGACTAAGATGGATTAAGAGGGATTAAGAGGGGTTGAGAGCGATTGAGAGCGATTGAGAGCGATTGAGAGCTATTGAGAGCGATTGAGAGCGATTGAGAGCGATTGAGAGCGATTGAGAGCGATTGAGAGCGATTGAGAAATGGGGTTAAATGGGGCTTAATGCGGTTCAATGGGGTTCAATGGGGTTTAATGAGGTTTAATGGGGTTTAAGGGGTTCAATGGGGTTCAATGGGGTTCATTAGGGTGCAAAGGAGTGCAAAGGGGTGCAAAGGGCTTCAAAGATTTTCAAAGGGGTTCAAAGGGGTTCAAAGAGGTTCAAAGGGGTGCAAAGGAGTGCAAAGCGGTTCAAAGTGGTTCAAAGGGGTGCAAAGGGGTGCAAAGGGCTTCAAAGGTGTTCAAAGGGGTTCAAATGTGTTCAAAGGTGTTCAAAAGGTTTCAATGGGGTTCAATGAGTTCAAAGGGGTTCAATGGGGTTCAATGGGGTTCAGTGGTGTTCGAAGGGGTTCAAAGGGGTTCAAAGGGGTTCAAACGGTTCCAAGCGGTTGAAAGCGGTCTAGGACGGTAGGCAGCGGTCTAAGCGATAAGCAGTGATAGGCAGCGATAGGCAGGCGATAGAGAGCGATAGGGAACTAGAGCGATAGGGAGCGATGAAGAGCGATTAAGAGCGACTGAGAAACTATCCAGAGCGATTCAGGAGGGATTCAGAGGGATTAAGAGGGATTAAGAGGGATTAAGAGAGATTAAGAGGATTAAGAGGATTCAGGAGGGATTGGCGAGGGGATTCAGAGGGATGACGGATTCAGAGGGATTAAGAGCGATTAAGAGCGATTAAGAGCGATTAAGAGGATTAAGAGGGAGCTTCAAAGGGATTAAGACGGATTAAGACGGATGAAGATTGATTAAGAAGGATTAAGGCGATTGAGAGCGATTAAGACGGATTAAGACGGATTGAGACGGATTGAGACGGATTAAGACGGGTTAAGACGGATTAAGAGGATTAAGACGGATTAAGACGGATTAAGACGGATTAAGAGGGATTAAGAGGGATTAAGAGGATTAAGAGGGAATAAGAAGGATTAAGTGGGACTAAGACGGATTAAGAGGGATTGAGGACTGATTAAGACGGTCAAGGATTGAGAGGATTAAGAACGATTAAGACAGATTAAGACAATTGAGATGGATTAAGGATACATTTGTTTAAGACGGATTAAGACGGGTTAAGACGGAATAAGAGGGATTAAGACGGATTAAGAGGATTAAAGAGGATTAAGAAGGATTAAGACGGATTAAGAGGGATTAAGAGGGATTAAGACGGATTAATAGAGATTAAGAGGAATTAAGAGGGACTAAAGAGGGACAGAAGATGATTAAGACGTGATTACAGCGGATTAAGACGGATTAAGACGGATTAAGACGGATTAAGACGGATTAAGCCGGATTAAGACGGATTAAGACGGATTAATACGACGGGTACGGATTAAGATGGATTAATACGATTAATACGGATTAATACGGATTAAGACGGATTAAGACGGATTAAGAGGGATTAAGACGGATTAAGAGGGATTGACGGATTAAGACAGATTAAGGGGTTCAAAGGGGTTCAATGGGGTTCAAAAGGGTTCAAAGGGGTTCAAAGGGGTTCAAAGGGGTT
Source organism: Doris montereyensis (assembly GCA_037039925.1). Classification (NCBI taxonomy): domain Eukaryota; kingdom Metazoa; phylum Mollusca; class Gastropoda; order Nudibranchia; family Dorididae; genus Doris; species Doris montereyensis. The sequence goes on along the minus strand of JAXRKP010002672.1, from coordinate 27,703 downwards.
CAAAGGGGTTCAAAGGGGTTCAAAGGGGTTCGAAGCGGTTACAAGCGGTTAAAAGTGGTTACAAGCGGTTAAAAGCGATGAGAATGGATTAGTAGGGGTTAGAAGGGGTTAGAAGCGGTTAGAATGGGTTAAAAGGGGTTAGAAGGGGTTATAAGCGGTTAGAAACGGTTCGATGGGTTTAATGGGGTTCAATTGGGTTCAATGGGGTTCATTGGGGTGCAAAGGGGTGCAAAGGGGTGCAAAGGGCTTCAAAGAATTTAAAAGGGGTTCAAAGGGGTTCAAAGGGGTTCAAAGGGGTGCAAAGGGGTGCAAAGCGGTTCAAAGGGGTTTGAGGGGTTGAAAGGGGTTCAAAGGGGTTCAAAGGTGTTCAAAGGTGTTGAAAGGGATTCAATGGGGTTCAATGGGTTCAAAGGGGTTCAATGAGGTTCAATGGGGTTCAATGTCGTTCGAATGGGTTCAAAGGGGTTCAAAGCGGTTCAAAGGGTTCAAAGGGGTTTAAATGGGTTCAAAAGGATTAAAAGGGGTTGAAAGGGGTTGAAGGGGGTTGAAAGGGGTTCGAAGGAGTTCGAAGGGATTCGACGGGGTTCAAAGGGGTTCAAAGGGGTTCAAAGGGGTGCAAAGGGCTTCAAAGGGGTTCAAAGGGATTCAAAGGGGTTCAAACGGTTCCAAGCGGTTGAAAGCGGTCTAGGGCGGTAGGTAGCCGTCTAAGCGATAGGCAGTGATAGGCAGCGATAGGCAGCGATAGGGAGCGATAGGGAACTATAGGGAGCGATAGGGAGCGATTAAGAGCGACTAAGAACGATTAAGAGCGATTCAGAGGGATTAAGAGGGATTAACAGGGATTAAGAGGGATTAAGAGGGATTAAGAGGGATTCAGAGGGATTAAGAGGGATTCAGAGGGATGCAGAGGGATTCAAAGGGATTAATAGCGATTAAGAGCGATTAAGAGCGATTAAGACGGATTACGACGGATTAAGACTGGTTAAGCCGGATTAAGAGGGATTAAGACGGATTAAGGATGAAGGCGGATTAAGACGGATTAAGACGGATTAAGACGGATTAAGCCGGATTAAGACGGATTCAGAGGGATCAAGAGCGATTATGACGGATTAAGACGAATTAAGACGGATTAAGACGGATTAAGACGGATTAAGACGGATTAAAACGGATTAAGACGGATTAAGACGGATTAAGACGAATTAAGACGGATTAAGACGGATTAAGAGGGACTAAGATAGATTAAGATAGATTAAGACGGATTAAGACGGATTAAGACGGATTAAGAGGGATTAAGAGGGAATAAGAGGGACTAATAGGGAGTAAGAGGGACTAAGAGGGATTAAGAGGGATTGAGAGCCATTTAGAGCTATTGAGAGTGATTGAGAGCAATTGAGAGCGATTGAGAGCGATTGAGATCGATTGAGAGTGATTGAGAGCGATTGAGAAATGGGGTTAAATGATGTTAAATGGGGCTAAAGGGGGTTAAATGGGGTTTAATGGGGTTCAATGGGGTTCAATGGGGTTCAAAAGGCTTCAAAGGGGTTCAAAGGGGTTCAAAGGGATTCAAAGGGGTTCAAAGCGGTTAAAAGTGGTTACAAGTGGTTAAAAGCGGTGAGAATGGATTAGAAGGGGTTAGAAGGGGTTAGAAGGGGTTAGAAGGGGTTAGAAGGTGTTAGAAGCGGTTAGAAACGGTTCGAAACGGTGAAAGAACGATAGGCAGCGATAGGCAGCGATAGGGAGCGATAGGGAACTATAGGGAGCGATAGGGAGCGATGAAGAGCGATTAAGAGCGATTAAGAGCGATTAAGAACGATTAAGAGCGATTAAGAGGGATTAAGAGGGATTAAGAGGGATTAAGAAGGAATAAGAGGGATTAAGAGGGATTAAGAGGGATTCAGAGGGATTAAGAGGGATTAAGAGCGATTAAGTGCGATTAAGAGCGATTAAGACGGATTAAGACGGATTAAGAGGGATTAAGAGGGATTAACACGGATTAACACGGATTAACACGGATTAACACGGATTAAGACGGATTAAAACGGATTAAGACGGATTAAGACGGATTAAGACGGATTAAGACGGATTAAGACGGATTAAGACGGATTAAGAAGGATTAAAGCGAATTAAGACGGATTAAGACGGAGGAAGACGGATTGAGACGGATCAAGCGCGATTAAGACGGATTAAGACGGATTAAGAGCGATTAAAACGGATTAAGACGGATTAAGAGCGATTAAGACGGATTAAGACGGATTAAGACAGATTAAGACTGATTAAGAAGGATTCAGAGGGATTCAGACGGATTAAGACGGATTAAGATGGATTAAGACGGCTTAAGACGGATTAAGAGGGATTAAGACGGATTAAGATAGATTAAGGTAGATTAAGACGGATTAAGAGGGATTAAGACGGATTAAGACGGATTAAGAGGGATTAAGAGGGGATTAAGAGATTAAGAGGATTAAAGAGGACTAAGAGGACCAAGGGGATTAAGATGGGGATGAAGAGCGATTGAGAGCGATTGGAGAGCATTGAGAGCGATTGAGAGCGATTGAGAGCGATTGAGAGCGATCGAGAGCGATTGAGATGATTGAGAGCGATTGAGAGCGATTGAGAGTAATTGGAATAATGTGGGGTTAAATACCGGGGTTTAATGGGGTTCAATGTAGTTCAATGGGTTTAATGAGGTTTAATGGGGGTTCAAAGGGGTTGAAAGGGGTTGAAAAGGATTGAGGAGGGGGGTGAAAGGGGCTGAAAGGGGTTGAAAGGGGTTGAAGGTGTTGAAGGATTTTGAAGAGGGTGCAAAGGGTTCAAAGGGGTTCCAAGGGTTCAAACGGTTCCAAGCGGTTGAAAGCCGTCTAGGGCGGTAGGCAGCGGTCTAAGCGGTCTAGAGCGATAGGTAGTGATAGGCAGCGATTGGCAGCGATAGGGAGCGATGAGAACTATAGGGAGCGATAGGGAGCGATGAAAAGCGATTAAGAGCGATTAAACGATTAAGAGCGATTCAGGGGGATTAAGAGGAATGTCTTGGTCTTTTTTGTCTTTGGTCTTCTTTTTGTCTTTGGTGTATGTTCTTGTCCTTGGTCTTCTTTTCTTGTTATCTTCTTTTTTGATGTTTTTTTTTTGATATTTTTTATTGCCTCTGGTTTTGATTTTGGTATTTGGTCACAAATTTGTCTTTATTCTTCTTTTTTGTCTTTGATCTTCTTTTCTTGTCTCTGGTCTTCTTTTCCGTCTTTGATATTTTCTTCTTGTGTTTGGTCTTCTTTTCTTGGCTTTGGTCTTCTTTTCTTGTCATGGGTCTTTTTAGTCTTTTTAGTCCTTGGTCTTCTTTTCGGTCTTTGGTCTTCTTTCTTTTTGTCTTTGGTCTTTTTCTTGTCTTGGTCTTGTTTTTGTCCTTGGTTTTCTTTTCCTTTTTTTCTCTTTTTTTCTTGTCTTTAGTCTTCTTTTTTGTTTTCGGTCTTGTTTTTTGTCTTTAGTCTTCTTTTTTTGTCTTTTGGTCTTCTTTTTCCTGTCTTTGATATTCTCTTTTTGTCTTTGGTCTTGGTCTTTTTTTGTCTTTGGTCTTCTTTTCTTATGTTTGATCTTCTTGTCTGTTTTTTGGTCCTCTTGTCTTTGTTCTTGATAAAGAGCGATAAAAACGATAAAGAGCGATAAAGAGCAATAAAGAGCGATAAAGAGCGATAAAGAGCGATCAAGAGCGATAAAGAGCGATAAAGAGCGATAGGCTGCGATGGGCTGCGATAGGCTGCGATAGGCTGCGATAGGCTGCGGTAGGCTACGGTAAGCTGTGATAGGCGGCGATAAAGAGCGATAAAGAATGATAAAGAGGATAAAGAGCGATAAAGAGCGATAAAGAGCGATAATGATCGATAGGCTGCGATAGACTTCGATAGGCTGCGATAAAGAGCGATAGGCTGCGATAAAGAGCGATAAAGAGCGATAGGCTGCTGCGATAAAGAGCGATAGGCTGCGATAGAGCGATAGACTGCGATATAAGCGATAAAGAGCGATAAAGACCGCTACAGAGCAGTAAAGATGATAAGGAGCGATAAAAAGCGATAAAGAGCGATAACGAGCGATAAAAGAGCGATATGATCCGATAAAGAGCGATAGGCTGCGACAAAGAGCGATAAAGAGCGATAAAGAGCGATAAAAGCGATAAAAAGTGATAAAGAGCTATAGGCTCCGATAACGACCGATAGGCTGCAATACGCTGCGATAAAGAGCGATAAAGAGCGTTAAAGAGCGATAGGCTGCGATAAAGAGCGATAAAGAGCGATAGGCAGCGATAAAGAGCGACAGGCAGCGATAAAGAGCGATAAAGAGCGATAAAGAGCGATAGGCTGCGATAAAGATGATAGGCTGCGATAAAGAGCGATAAAGAGTGATAAAGAGCGATAAAGAGCGATAAAGAACGATAGGCTGCGATAGACTGATATAGGCTATAGGCTGCGATAGGCTGCGATAAAGAGCGATAATGAGCGATAAAGAGCCTGAAGAGCGATATGCTGCAATAAAAGCGATAGGCTGCGATAAAGAGCGATAGGCTGCAATAGGCTGCGATAGGCTGCGATAGGCTGTTATAGACTGCGATAGGCTGCGATAGCCTTCGATAGGCTTTTTGATAGGCTGCGATAGGCTGCGGATAGCCTCGATAGGCTGCGATAGGCTGCGATAGACTGCGATAGGCTGTGATAGGGAGCGATAGGGAGCGGTAAACGATAGCCTGCGATAAAGAGCGATAAAGAGCGCTAGACTGCGATAAAGAGCGATAAAGAGCGATAGGCTGCGATAAAGAGCCATAGGCTGCTAATAAAGAGCGATAGCCTGCGATAGGCTGCAATAGGCTGCGATAGGCTGCGATAGGCTGTGATAGTGTCGGCTATGGTCTTCGTTAAACAATCATTATCGGAACAAAACCATAAACACATGGTCCAGTTCACCGCTTTTTAACCAATTTTTGTCCGCTTCGCTTTCTCTCGCTTTCTACCATTTCCTACAGCTTACTTACAGCTTCCTACCGCTTTTTTAACACTTTTTAAACGCTTTTTAACCGGTTTCAATCGCTTTGAACCGCTTTTTCAGCCGCTTTTTACCTGTTTTCACCACTTGTAACCGATTTCAACCGGTTTCAACCATTGAAACCGCCTGTAACCAGTTTAAACCGGTTGTAACCTCTTTAAACCGGTTTCAACCGCTTTAAACCGCTTGTAACCGGTTTTACCCGTTTTTTGCCGGTTTTAACCGCTTCGAACCGCTTTGAACCGCTTTTAACTGCTTTTAACCGCTATTAACCTCTTCTAACCGCTTTTCTACCTCTCTCTACCTCTTTCTACCTTTTCTTGTCCTTGGTCTTTTTTCTTGTCTTTGGTCTTCTTTTTTTGTCTTTGTCTTCTTTTTGTCTTTCGTCTTTTTGTCTTTGGTCTTCTTTTTTTTGTCTCTGGTCTTCTTTTCCTGTCTTTGATCTTCTCTTCTTGTTTTTGGTCTTCTTTTCTTGTCTTTTGTCTTTTTCCTTGTATTTGTCTTCTTTTCTTGTTTTTGGTCTTCTTTTTTGTCTTGGTCTTTTCTTGTTTTTGGTCTTCTTTTATTGTCTTTGTCTTCTTGTCTGGTCTTTGGTCTTCTTTTCTTGTCTTTGTTATTCTTTTTTGTCATTGGTTTTTTTTTTGTATTTTGTCTTCTTTCCTGTCTTGGGTCTTCTTTTTTGTCTGCTTTTCCTGTTCGTCTTTGGTCTTCTTTTTTTGTCTTGGTCTTTTTTTTTGTCTCTGGTCTTCTTTTTTGTCTCTGGTCTTTTTCGTCTTGGTCTTCTTTTTTTGTCTTTAGTCTTTTTTTTCTTTGGTCTTCTTTTCCTGTCTTTTATTTTCTCTTCTTGTCTTAGATCTTCTTCTCTTGTACTTGGCCTTTTTTTCTTGTTTTTGGTCTTCTTTTTTGGTTTGGTCTTTTCTTGTCTTTGGTCTTCTTTTATTGTCTCAGTGACACAGACAGACAGACAGACAGACAGACAGACAGACAGACCAGACAGAAAATAAAATGGCATACCTTAAAACAGATGTTACAATTGAATGTAGTACAATAACGACGTCCACACTGGTGGCTCTGCCCCCATCCAATACCACCAGCACTAAATGAACCTGTTCCATCGTGGAGGGTAGACCTATTATTATAGCCATACTCTCAAGGCTAGAACCCCATGCTGAGGTCAGACCGACAACGTAGCTAAGGCCAGTAAGAGAACACTCCTGTTTGTAAACTTTTCCCACCTGCTCATTGCACGTGGATGGCTTTCTTCTTTTTTGATGGTCTTTTCTCTTTTGGTCTCCTTTTGTCGTTGCTCCTCTTTTCTTGTCTTTGGTATTTTTTTGTATTTGGTCTTCTTTTTTTCGTTTTTTCGTTTTCTTTTTTTGTCTTGGTCTTTTCTTGTATTTGGTCTTCTTTTCTTGTCTTGGGTCTTTCTAACGTTGTCTTGGTCTTTTTTTTGTCTTTGGTGTTTTTATCTTTGGTCTTCTTTTTTGTTTTTAACCTCTTTTCTTGTCTTTGGTATTTTTTGTATTTGGTCTTCTTTTTTTCGTTTCTTCGTCTTCTTTTTGTCTTGGTCTTTTCTTGTCTTTGGTCTTCTTTTCTTTTGTTTGGTCTTCTTTTCTGGACTTTGGTCTTCTTTTTTTGTCCTTGTTCTTGTTTTTTGTCTTTCGTGTTCTATTTTGTCTTTTGTTCTTCTTGGTCTTCTTTCTTGTATTTCGTCCTCTTTTTTTTTTTTGAACCTCTTTTGAAAATTCCATATCACTACGCTTCGATTGGCCTCTAATTTGATATCGGTACGCGGTTTCAACCGTCCTTAATTCGATATCCCTACGCGGTTTCAAACGTCATCTAATTCGATATCACTACGCTGCTTCAATCGTCCTCTGAACCCGATATACTATGTGACCTCAATCGTCCTCTAATTAGATATCACTACGCAGCCTCAATCGTCCTTAATTCCATATCATTACGCCTCAATCGGCCTCTCTAATTCAATATCACTACGCGGCCTCAATCGTCTTCTAATTCGATATCACTACGCGGCCTCAATCGTCTTCTAATTCGATATCACCACGTCTTCCTCAATCGTTGGTCTTTAATTGTATATGACTACGCGACCTCAATCGTCCTCCTAATTCGATATCATTCCGCCTGAAGTAGTACCTACCATACATAAAGAAATAGTACGTACGAAACGTAAAGAAAGTAGTACCTACCAGGCATAAAAGTGGTACCTACCAGACGTAAAAAGTAGTACCTACCGACATAAAAAGTAGTACCAACCAGACATAAAGAAATAGTTCTTACAAGACAGAAAACCGTAGTACCCTCAGGCATAAAGAAGTAGTACCTACGAGACATAAAGAAGTAGTACCTAACAGACATAAAGAAGAAGTACTTACCAGACGTAAAGAAGTAGTACCTTCCGGACATAAAGAAGTAGTACCCACTTGACATACCGGTAGTACAACCAGACATAAAGACGTTTTAAACCGACATAACTTGTTTTTGATCTTCTTTTTGTCTTTGGTCTTCTTTTCTTGTGTTTGGTCTTCTTTTCTTGTGTTTGGACTTCACTTTTCTTGTGTTTGGTCTTTTTCTTTCAATACATATCAATACGCAAGTAGTACCCACCAGACATAAAGAAGTAGTACCTACCAGACATAAAAATGGTCTTCTTTTCTTGTCTTTGTTCTTGTTTTTGTCTTTCGCCTTCTATTTTGTCTTTTGTTCTTCTTTTGTGTTGTTGGTCTTCTTTTCGTGTATTTGGTCTTTTCTTTTTTTTTGGTCTTCTTTTGTCTTGGTCTATTCTTGTCTTTGGTCTTCTTTTCTTGTATTTGGTCTTTTTTCTTGTTTGTTGTCTTCTTTTCTTTTCTTGGTTTTTTTGTCTTGATCTTTTTTTTGTATTTGGTCTTCTTTTTCTTATCTTTGGTCTTCTTAATTTTGTGTCTTTTTTGTCTTTGGTCTTCTTTGTCTCTTTGGTCTTCTTTTTTGTCTTTGGTATATTTTTGTATTTGTTCTTCTGATTTCTGCTTTTTATCTCCTTTTTTGTCTTGCTCCTTGCTTGTCTTTGGTCTTCTTTTTCTTGTGTTTGGTCTTTTGTTCTTGTTTGTGGTCTTCTTTTCTTGTCTTTGGTCTGCCTTATTTTGTGTCTTTTTTGTCTTTTTTGGTCTTTTGTTTGTCTTTGGTCTTTTTTGTCATTGGTCTTGTTTTTTGTCTTTCGGTCTTCTTATTTGTCTTTGGTCTTGTTTTTTGTCATTGGTCTTCTTTTTTGTTTTTAGTCTTTTTTTCTTTCTTCTTCTTTTCCAGTCTTTTTGATTTTCTCTTCCTGTGTTCGGTCCTCTTCTTTGTCTTTGGTCTTGTTTTATTATCTTTGGTGTTTTCGTCTGTTCTTTGGTCTTCTTTTTTGCTTTTGGTGTTCTTTTCTTGTCTTTGGTCTTTGCGTCTTGGTCTTTTTTGTCTATGGTCTTATTTTCTTGTCTTTGATCTTCTTTTCCGTCTTTGGTGTATTTTCTTGTCCTTGATCTTGTTTGGTCTTCTTGTCCGGTCTTTTCGTCTTCTATTTTGTCTTGGGTCTTCTTTTTGTCTGCTTTTCCTGTTCGACTTGGTCTTCTTTTTGTCTTTGGTCTTTTGTTTGTCTTTGGTCTTTGTTTGTCATTGGTCTTGTTTTTGTCTTTGGTCTTCTTTTCTTGTGTTTGGTTTTTTTTTCTTGCTTGTGGTCTTTTTTTCTTGTCTTGAAGTCTTTTTTCTTGTCGTGATCTTTCTTTTTCTGTATTTTGTCTTATTTTCTTGTCTTTGGTCTTTTTTATTTTGTGTCTTTTTTGTCTTTGGTCTTCTTTTCTCTTGTTTTTGATCTTCCTTTTTGTTTTGGTCTTTTCTTGTTTTTGGTCTCCTTTTCTTATGTTTGGTCTTCTTGTCTGGTCTTTGGTCTTCTTGTTTTTGTGTTTGTTTTTGTTTTTTTGTCTTTCGTCTCTATTTTGTCTTGCGTCTCCTTTTTGTCTGCTTTTCCTGTTCGTCTTTGGTTTTCTTTTTTTGTCTTTGGTCTTTTTTTTGTGTCTTTTGGTCTTTTTGTTTTTGGTCTTTTTTATGTCTTTGGTCTTTTTTTTTTTTTGTCATTTGTCTTTTTTTTAGTCTTTTGTCCTTTTTTTTCTCTTTTCTTCTTCTTTTTCAGTCCTTGATTTTCTCTTCCTGTCTTCGGTGTTCTTCTCTTGTCTTTGGTCTTATTTTATTATCTTTGGTGTTTGGTTTGTTCTTTCGTGTTCTTTTCCTGTTTGGTCTTTTTGTCTTTGGTCTTCTTTTTTGTCTTGTCTTTGGTCTTCTTTTCTGTCTTTGGTGTATGTCCTTGTCCTTGGTCTTCTTTTCTTTTATTGGTCTTCTTTTTTATGTTTTTTTTGTCTTTTCATCTTTTTTATTGCCTCTGGTTTTGATTTTCGTATTTGGTCTTCTTTTTTGTCTTTGGTCTTCTTTTTCTTTGTCTTCTTTTTCCTGTCTTTGGTCTTCTTTTCCTGTCTTTGATATTTTCTTCTTGTGTTTGGTCTTCTTTTCTTGGCTTTGGTCTTCTTTTCTTGTCTTGGGTCTTCTTTTCTTGTCTTTTTAGTCTTTTTGTCCTGGTCTTCTTTTCGGTCTTTGGTCTTCTTTCTTTGTCTCTGGTCTTCTTTTCTTGTCTTTGGTCTTGTTTTTGTCCTTGGTTTTCTTTTTCTTTTTTCTCTTTTTCTTGTCTTTTAGTCTTCTTTTCTTGTTTTTGGTCTTGTTTTTTTGTTCTTTAGTCTTCTTTTGTCTTTGGTCTTATTTTCCTGTCTTTGATATTCTCTTTTCGTCTTTTGTCTTCTTTTCTTGTTTTTCGTCTTATTTTCTTCTCTTTGGTCTTCTTTTCTTGTCTTTGGTCTTTCTTACCTTTGGTCATCTTTTTGTGGGGTTTTCTTGTTCGTCTCTGGTCATCTTCTTTGTCTTTGGTCTTTTTTCTTTGGTCTGTTTTTTGGTCTTTGATCTTCTTTTCTTATCTTTATTGTTCTTTTATGTTTTCTGATGTTCTTATTTGTCTTGGTCTTCTTTTCTTGTCTTTGGTCTTCTCTTTTGTCTTAGGTTTTCAATCGTCCTGTAATTCGATATCAATATGCAGCTTCAATAGTCTTTTACTTCGATTTCACTACTCGACGTCAATAGTCCTCTAATTAGATATCACTACGCTGCAATCCTCTCTAATTAGAAATCTCTACTCGTCCTGGAATTCGATAGCATTCCGCCTCAATCGTCCTCTAATTCGATGGTAGGTACCCAATTCTTTATGTCTGGTGGGTATTACTTCTTTTTTACGTCTGGTTGGTACTACTTCTTTATGTCTGGTAGGTACTACTTCTTTATGTCTGTTGGGTACTACTTCTTGATGTCTCGTAGGTACTACTTCTTTATGTCTGGTAGGTACTACTTTTTATGTCTGGTAGGTACTACTTCTTTATGTTTCATAGGAACTATTTCTTTATGTCTGGTGGGCACTACTTCTTTATGTTTGGTAGGTGCTACTTCTTTATGTCTGGTAGGTACTACTTCTTTATGTCCTGGTAGGTATTACTTCTTTATGTCTGGTAGGTACTACTTCTTTATGTCTGGTAGGTACTACTTTTTTATGCCTGGTAGGTACTACTTCTTGATGTCTCGCAGGTACTACTTCTTAATGTCTGGTAGGTACTACTTTTGTCTTGTAGGAACTATTTCTTTATGTCTGGTGGGTACTACTTCTTTATGTCTGTGAGGTACAACTTCTTTATATCTCGTAGGTACTACTTCTTTATGTCTGGTAGCAACTACTTTTTTCTGTCTTGTAGGAACTATTTCTTTATGTCGAGATGGGTACTACTTTTTTATGTCCGGTAGGTACTATTTCTTTATGTCTGGTAGGTACTACTTTTTACGTCTGGTGATTGTACTTTTTTATGTCTGGTAGGTACTACTTCTTTATGTTTCGTAGGTACTACTTCTTTATGTCTGGTAGGTACTATTTCTTTATGTATGGTAGGTACTACCTTTTTATGTCCTGTAGGCACTACTTCTTTATGTCTGGTAGGTACTACTTCTTTATGTTTCATTATGTACTATTTCTTTATGTATGGTAGGTAGGCTACTTCTTTATGTCTGGTAGTTACCACTTCTTTACGTCTGATTGGTACTACTTCTTCATGTCTGGTAGGTACTACTTCTTTATGTCTGTTAGTACTACTTCTTGATGTCTCGTAGGTACTACTTCTTTATGTCTGGTAGGTACTACTTCTTTATGTCTGGTAGGTACTACTTCTTTATGTCTTGTAGGAACTATTTCTCTATGTCTGGGGTACTACTTCTTTATGTCCGGTAGGTACTATTTCTTTATGTCTGGTAGGTACTACTTCTTTACGTCTGGTAGGTACTACTTTTTATGTCTGGTAGGTACTACTTCTTTATGTCTGGTAGATACTATTTCTTTATGTCTGGTAGTGATATCGAATTAGAGGACGATTGAGGCTGCCTAGTGATATCGAATTTAGAGGTTGATTGAGGCCGCGTAGTGATATCGAATTAGAGGACGAGTGAGGCGGAATGATATCGAATTAGAGGAAAATTGAGTCCGAGTGATATTGAATTAGAGGACAAGTGAGGCCGCGTAGTGATATTGAATTAGAGACGATTGAGGCGGAATGATAGCAAATTAGAGGACGATTGAGGTCGCGTAGTCATATACCATTAAAGAACGATTGAGCCCCGTAGTGATATCGAACTAGAGGAAGATTGAGTCCGAGTAGTGATATTGAATTAGAGGACGGGTGAGGCCGCGTAGTGATATTGAATTAGAGGACGATTCATGCGGAATGATAGCGAATTAGAGTAGAGGACGATTGAGGTCGCGTAGTCATATACCATTAAAGAACGATTGAGCCCGTAGTGATATCGAATTAGAGAACGATTGAGGTCACATAGTGATATCAAAATTAGAGGACGATTGACGCCACGTAGTGACATCAAATTAGAGGACGAGTGAGGCGGAATGATATCGAATTAGAGGACAATTGAGTCCGAGTAGTAATATTGAATTAGAGGACGGGTGAGGCCGCGTAGTGATATTGAATTAGAGGACGATTCATGCGGAATGATAGCGAATTAGAGGACGATTGAGGTCGCGTAGTCATATACGACCATGAAAGAACGATTGAGCCCCGTAGTGATATCGAATTAGAGGACGATTGAGGCTGTCTAGTGATATCGAATTAGAGCATGATTGAGGTCACGTAGTGATATCAAATTAGAAGACGATTGACGCCATGTAGTGACATCAAATTAGAGGACGATTGAGGCGGAATGATATCGAATTAGAGGACAATTGAGTCCGACGTAGTGATATTGAATTAGAGGACGAGTGAGGCTGCGTAGTGATATCGAATTAGAGGACGATTGAGGCGGAATGATAGCGAATTAGAGGACGATTGAGGTCGCGTAGTCATATATCATTAAAGAACGATTGAGCCCCGTAGTGATATCGAATTAGAGGACGATTGAATCCTGAGTAGTGATATTGAATTAGAGGACGGGTGAGGCCGCGTAGTGATATTGAATTAGAGGATGATTCATGCGGAATGATAGCGAATTAGAGGACGATTGAGGTCATTAATAGTCATATACCATTAAAGAACGATTGAGCCCGTAGTGATATCGAATTAGAGAACGATTGAGGTCACATAGTGATATCAAAATTAGAGGACGATTGACGCCCGTAGTGACATCAAATTAGAGGACGAGTGAGGCGGAATGATATCGAATTAGGAGGACAATTGAGTCCGAGTAGTAATATTGAATTAGAGTTGGGTGAGGCCGCGTAGTGATATTGAATTAGACGACGATTGAGGCGGAATGATAGCGAATTAGAGGACGATTGAGGTCGCGTAGTCATATACCATTAAAGAACGATTGAGCCCCGTAGTGATATCGAATTAGAGGACGATTGAATCCGAGTAGTGATATTGAATTAGAGGACGGGTGAGGCCGCGTAGTGATATTGAATTAGAGGATGATTCATGCGGAATGATAGCGAATTAGAGGACGATTGAGGTTGCGTAGTCATATACCATTAAAGAACGATTGAGCCCCGTAGTGATATCGAATAAGAGGACGATTGAGGCTGCCTAGTGATATCGAATTAGAGAACGATTGAGGTCACATAATGATATCAAAATTAGAGGACGATTGAGGTCGCGTAGTGACATCGAATTAGAGGATGACTGAGGCTACGTAGTGATATTGAATTAGATGACGATTGAGGCGTGGTGATATCGAATTAGAGAACGATTGAGGTCATATGGTGACATCGAATTAGAGGACGATTGAGGCCGCGTAGTGATATCGAATTAGAGGACCAGTGAGGCGGAATGATATCGAATTAGAGGACAATTGAGTCCGAGTAGTGATATTGAATTAGAGGATGAGTGAGGCCGCGTAGTGATATTGAATTAGAGGACGATTGAGGCGGAATGATAGCGAATTAGAGGACGATTGAGGTCGCGTAGTCATATACCATTAAAGAACGATTGAGCCCCGTAGTGATATCGAATTAGAGGACGATTGAGGCTGCCTAGTGATATCGAATTAGAGAACGATTGAGGTCACATAGTGATATCAAACTTAGAGGACGATTGAGTCCGCGTAGTGACATCGAATTAGAGGATGACTGAGGCTGCGTAGTGATATCGAATTAGGTGACAATTGAGGCGTGGTGATATCGAATTAGAGAACGATTGAGGTCACATGGTGACATCGAATTAGAGGACGATTGAGGCCGCGTAGTGATATCGAATTAGAGGATGACTGAGGCTGCGTGGTGATATCGAATTAGAGGACGATTGAGGCGTGGTGATATCGAATAATATGACAATTGAAGCTGCGTAGGGATATTGAATTAGAGGACGATTGAGGCGGAATGCTATCGAATTAGAGGACGATTGAGGCAGCGTAATGATATTGAATTAGAGGACGAGGGAGGCTGCGTAGTGATATCGAATTAGAGGACGATTGAGGCGGAATGATAGCGAATTAGAGGACGATTGAGGTCGCGTAGTCATATACCATTAAAGAACGATTGAGCCGCGTAGTGATATCGAATTAGAGGACGATTGAGGCTGCCTAGTGATATCGAATTAGAGAACGATTGAGGTCACATAGTGATATCAAAATTAGAGGACGATTGAGTCCGCGTAGTGACATCGAATTAGAGGATGACTGAGGCTGCGTAGTGATATCGAATTAGGTGACAATTGAGGTCATATCGAATTAGAGAACGATTGATCAATGGTGAATCGAATTAGAGGACGATTGAGTCCGCGTAGTGATATCGAATTAGAGGATGACTGAGGCTGCGTGGTGATATCGAATTAGAGTGACAATTGAGGCGTGGTGATATCGAATTAGACAATTGATTGAGGGATATTGAATTAGAGGACGATTGAGGCGGATCGAATTAGAGGACGATTGAGGCAGCGTAATGATATTGAATTAGAGGACGAGGAGGCTGCGTGGTGATATCGAATTAGAGGACGATTAAGGCCGCGTGGTGATATCGAATAATTCATGACAAATTGAAGCCGATTGAGGCGTAGTGATATTAATTAGAGGACGATGGAGGCCATGTAGTGATATCGAATTAGAGGACGATTGAGGTCACATAATGATATCAAATTAGAGGACGATTGAGGCTGCGTAGTGATATCGAATTAGAGGACGATTGAGGCCGCGTAGTGATATCGAATTAGAGGACGATTGAGGCCACGTAGTGATATCGATCCATCACTCAATCGATCAATCGTTCCATCGCTCGATTGATGGCGTAGTCGATATTGCTCCATTGTTTAGAGGACGATGGAGGCCATGTAGTGATATCGAATTATCGATTGACGATTGAGGTCCATCGCGTACTGTCAAATTAGAGGACGATTGAGGCTCCATCGGTCCATTGCTCCATATCGAATTAATCGATCGCCCACGATTGAGGTTACATCGGTCCATCGCTCCATCGTTCCATATCGAATTAGAGGCTCCATCGCTCCCTGCTCCATCCCTAGTCATATCGCCTCAATTGCTCCATCGCTCCATCGCTCCATCACTTAATCGCTTCCGCACTACTGCCCATCGTTACATCGCTCAGCTCCATCGCTCCATCGATCACTAAATCACTCAATCGCTCCAATCGTTCCATCGCTCCATCGCGCCATTGCTCCATCGCTCCATCGCTCCATCACCAATGCTCCCATCGGCCCATCGTTACATCGGCCCATCGCTCCATCGCTCAATCACTCCATCGTTCCATCGCTTCCATTGTTTTGGTCTTTTTTTGTCCTTGGTTTTTTCTTTTCTTTTTTTCTCTATTTTTCTTGTCTTTAGTCTTCTTTTCTTGTTTTCGGTCTTGTTTTTTGTTTTTAGTCTTCTTTTTGTCTCATTGGTCTTCTTTTCTTGTCTTGTGTCTTTTTTGTTGTCTTGGTCTTTTTTTTGTCTTTGGTCTTTTTATCTTTGGTTTTCTTTTTGTCTTTGTTCCTCTTTTCTTGTCTTTGGTAATTTGGTCACTTTTTCGTATCTTCTTTTTGTCTCCTTTGGTCTGCTTTTCTTTATCGCTCCATTGTTTCACCATTTGGTCTTAATCGTCTTCTTTTTTCCATCGTCACCATTGATCCATGGTCGTCTTTGGTCTTTTTTATCTTTGGTCTTCATCGATCCATTTTTTTTGTATTTGGTCGCGCTTCTTTTTTTGTCTTGGTCTTTTCTTGTCTTTGGTCTTCCATCTTGGTCCATTGGTCTCTTTGGTCATCACTTCAATCACTTAATCGTTTTTTCATCTTTCTTTGGTCTTTTTTCTTGTATTTCGTCCCTTTGGTCATCGCTCCATTGCCTAGTCGTTCTTGTTTTTTGTCATCGGTCCATCGTTCTATCGTTCCATTGCTCCATTTTTTGTTACATGGCTCCATTGGCGTAATTTAATATCACTACGCGGCTTGAATCGTCTCTAATTCGATATCCCTACGCGACCTCCATCCCTACGATCACTACGTGACAATCGTCCTCAATTGCTCCATCGCTGTCCATCGTCTCCATCACAACGCGGCCTAATCGCTTCAATTCGATATCACTACGCGCCTCAATCGTTCTAATTCCATATCATTACGCTCAATCGGCCTGTAATTCAATATCACTCGCTCCATCGTCTTCTAATCTGATATCACTCGCATCAATCGTCTTTTAATTGAATCGCTCAATCAATTGTATATGACTACGCGACCTCAATCGTTCTAATTCGATATCATTCCGCTCCATCGCGCCATTGCTCCATCGCTACCATCGTAAAGAAGTAGGACCCACCATCATAAAAGAAATAGTTCCTCAATAGTACGGACATAAAGAGTGGTATCGAGACATAAAGAAGTAGTAGCCAACAGACATAAAGAAATAGTTCCTACAAGACATAAAAGCCAGACATCGTTGTACATCGCTCTTCGCTCCTTCTTTTTGTCTTTGGTCTTCGCTCAATCATCAATACCATAGTACCCACCAGACATAAAGAAGTCCATCAGACATAAAAATGGTCTTCGTCTTTGCATAGCTCTTGTCTTTGGTCTTGTTTTTTGTCCTTTTTTTCTTGTTTGTGGTCTTCTTTTCTTGTGGTTTTCTTTTTTTTTTTTTTTTTGTCTCTATTTTTCTTGTCTTTGGTCTTCTTTTTCTTGTTTTTGGTCTTCTTTTCTTGTTTTTGGTCTTTTTTCTTGTTTGTCTCTTCTTTTTGTCTTTGGTCTTCTTTGTCTTGTGGTCTTTTTTCTTGTCTTTGGTCTTGGTCTTGTTTTTTTTGTCTTGATCTTTTTTGTCTTTGGTCTTTTTTCTTGTCTTTGGTCTTTTTTTGTCTTTTGGTCTTCTTTTGTCTTTGGTCTTCTTTTCTTGTCTTGGTTTTTTTTTGTATTTGTCTTCTTTTTTCTCGTTTTTTCGTCTTTTTTTTGTCTTGCTCTTTTCTTGTCTTTGGTCTTTTTTTCTTGTATTTGGTCTTTTGATCTTGCCTGTGGTCTTTTTTGTCTTTCTTTTTTGTTTTTGATCTTTTTTTTGTATTTGGTCTTCTTTTCTTGTCTTTGGTCTTGTTTATTTTTTCTTTTTGTCTTTGGTCTTTTTTTTGTCTTTGGTCTTTTTTGTCATTGGTCTTGTTTTCTTGTCTTGGTTTTTTTTTGTTGTCTTGGTCTTTTTTTTTGTCTTTGTCTTTTTTATCTTTGATCTTCTTTTTTTGTCTTTGTTCTTTTTCTTGTGTTTTTTTTGTATTTGGTCTTCTTTTTTCGTTTTTTCGTCTTTTTTTTTGTCTTGGTCTTTTCTTGTCTTTGGTCTTCTTTTTGTGTTTGGTCTTCTTTCTGAACTTTGGTCTTTTTTAGTCCTTGTTCTTGTTTTTTGTCTTTCGTGTTCTATTTTGTCTTTGTTTTTCTTGGTCTTCTTTTCTTGTATTTCGTCCTCATTTTCTGTTTTTTGGTCTTTTTAAAAAATTCCATATCACTACGCCTCAATTGGCCTCTAATTTAATATCACTACGCGGCTTGAATCGTCCTCTAATTTGATATCTCTACGCGGCCTCAAACGTCATCTAATTCGATATCACTACGTGACCTCAATCGTCCTCTAATTCGATATGACTACGCTGTCTCAATCGTCCTCTAATTCGATATCACAACGCGGCCTCAATCGTCCTCTAATTCGATATCACTGCGCGGCCTCAATTGTCCTCTTATTCGATATCACTACGCGGCCTCAATCGTCCTCTAATTCCATATCACTACGCCTCATTCGGCCTCTCATTCAATATCAATACGCGGCCTCAATCGTCTTCTAATTCGATATCACTACACGGCCTCAATAACGGTAGAGAAAAATCTATCAGAGTGTTAGTACGAAGCACCTAACATGAATGTTCACTGTATGCTTCCTCGGTAGTTGAATGAAATGGCCTGCGGGGGATAAATGATGCACAGTAGGTGAGCCTGCACTTGTTCGAGGATACGGACTATAAATCCATCTTTATCCTTTTATTTAAAACAATTCTTTTTCTTTTTCTTAACTACTCTTTGAAAAGATAGTTTAATCAATGGACGAAATCTGATCAGATGTCGTTTGTAGGGTATCATGGATGAAAACCTCTCTACAAACCCAAATAGTTCCAAGAATAGAATATGACATTGTATTTTATTTAAATTGTCTTACCAATTCTTTCAGACAAGTGGTTAAAAGATTGGCAAGATTTGTAACAGAACTACAGTTTACTCGGTGTAAAGACAAACAGTGAGGCAATGGGGCATGTACACAGTGGTGAATAAGATCATGAAATAATATTTAAACCCCATAGGAACAAAACCAAGATAATAATAATATACAAAGAAATAGACAGAAAAACAATGGTATTCAATAGAATCTCTGTGCGATCTCTTTTCATGGCTGTTGGTGTGATTTGATTTGATTTTACCCACATCTAAAGTAATCTCTGTGGTTTTGGTAGGATTTTTGATTTTGCCCAGTCTGTCCTCTAATCAGCCAAGGGATCTTTAACATGTACAGAGTATTGTGATTTGCACAGGACCTTGTTTTATCGTTCCGTCCCCGATGGGACTGTGTCGATCCACCTACCTAGACCTAACCTAGGAAATCCAGGTAGTCCCAGGCTTGAACCCAAGACCTTCTTGTTGACAGGCTGACACCTTGCGTCTGGACTACCGAATCCCATGAATATTTTCAAGGCGACACGATGGGTGTCGACACTGAGGTCGCAGGTACCATTCTGTTGATGCCCAAAGATGTTTTTCTTTTGTTTCATTGAAAACTACCCCATCAACCATATGCTGTGTTCTCAAAGTGAATCAAGATGAAACGGCAAGGTGAAAGAGATGTGAGAGTGAAGGAGTAAAAGGAAAGAAGGGAACCTACCTGCAACACTCGCCACCCACCCACTTGGGGTTGTTTTTTCTTCTGTTCATTTGTGTATTTGTATTGTCTTTGTTCCCTACGGAGCGTTAATTTCATTCACTATCCATTTCCATCACCTGGTCCTAGTCTACTCGGTTTCATCGATGTCCTAGAGGTTAGCTTGCCGTACTTGGGATCATGAGATCCTTACTTCTTTCTTTCATTATCAGTTCCCATTCTACCTTCCGGTGTCTTGGCAATGCAAAGTTCGACGTATTCCTTGGGAAAGACACTTGACACGCATTTCCCCTCTCGGCCAACGTGCCAATGGGTACCAGCACCAGATTGGGAGTAAAAATCTGCCTCTGACTATTGTGCTGTCACAGAGGTGATTATTATCACATTTCACGTTAAGAAACCGGGATGTGCTTCGGTTCTATGAACCGTAAGGGTCTTCATGGAACGTTACATTATACTAGAATACTGTTCTGTGGAATGGTAAAACGATGAAATTCAAATATTGTCAGGAAACTGTAGAATATTGCAACCCTTTTCCTTCTGTATGTCATTTAACATCCATAATTTAGACGTGTTCATATAATATAAGAATACATGTAATGTAATGTATACATATCACTTACGCATTATAAGACAACTCATTGATTTTGTCGTACTTTGGATACAGTAAACATGATCACTAGACAAGTCCCTTTTTTCGGTCATTGTGTGTTCTTATTACTCATCTAAGATGGAATAAATAAATATATTATAACGCTATGACAAATTGTGTTTTCGTGTCTCCATTTCAGACCTTCTGTCATTTTCATCCAAAACCATTTGTGGTTATAGATCTACCCGAAACATCATGTTTTTGTTCTGTCTTTATTGATGGAAGTCACTTGTTGTCGTTTAACAACCTTCTCCAGGCAATCTTTTAGGATGTCAGTACGGGTTGTGAGTTATGAAGCGTCAATATTGATGCTCCTTGCTTAGCGATTCAGCCAGTATTGCCTTGTCTCAAAGGGAAATTGTTTCTTTGTTATCTTGCCATAGTGCTTTAACCTCGTATTACTTTTTCTTTCCTGTCTACTCTTTTCGGCATGGAGATAGAAACTGACAGAGTGAGGCAATGCGTCATGTCAAAAGTGACATTACAAGGCTGTCGGGGTGAAATTTAAACAAATCCTACCAACATTCCTCGAGATTACCTTAATTGTAGATGTGGGCAAATCAAATCAAATAAATAAAAAAAACTCGTTGGTGGTGTGTGGTTGACGGTCCAAATAGTAAGGACTTCTGCTATGCTTTTGCTTTGTCACATTATAATTAATCCTACTGTACATCATCTTGCTGTTTCTTCTAATGTCCCCCTGAGATCACCGCCTAATAAAGTTGGAGAATGTAATCAAATGTCAATGCAACTTATAAACAATCTCCTTTAGTGACCGGGGACTCGGTAGTCAGAGGGAAGGTGTCACCCTCTCAACCAAAAGGTAAGTGGGTTCGAATCCCGCCAATGGTTGAAAAATGTACTGGAGTTTTTTTCGAGACAAATCTCTCCCTCCCTCCCCCTGGTCTAGGTAGGTGGATCGACACGTATTCATAGGATACAGACGATAAAAAAGGAGGTCCCGTGTTCGGATACTAACACTGTGCATGTGAAAGATCCCTTGACTGTTTACAGGACAGTCCGGAAAAAATTGAAAAGCCTACCAAAAACCCCGAGATCACCTTATTTGTGGATGTGGGTAAATCAAATCAAATCAAAACCTTTGGTGAGCGACACAGTTCAACGTTACAGAGATTTTTCTCTATAGGTGGACATCCCTAACATAACACATTGGATAACAATGGACAGTTTCCTGGCGGCTAAACTTATGCAATATTGACTGTCTGTCACTGTCTGGGTGAGGAGTTGGGGAGTTGGAGCCGTGTTGTCTCCGTCTCGTTTCAACATATTCTGTGACGACGACACACATTGATGTCGGCCATCAAGATCAACAGTGTTGTAAAGAGTAGAGACGCTTAGATAGAGACCTTACATGATAAAAAAAACCCACAAGGAACCTCAGAATTATTTATAGATTACGATGTATATTTAGATTCTATATCTAATACCAATCATACTTTTCATTCAGTACATCCGATATGTCCGACTATCATCATTCTAGTCCCCAGATTGAAATATCTCTTGGTCAACTCCACCTCAGGTGTCAACGGAAGATTTGAAGACAATTATTCTTGGTTTCAACTCTAAAGCCCACCGTCTGGACCGCTGTCTCCTCCATGGCACAACCGAATGCCTCGATGATGACATAGTAATAGAACAACGATAAAGTCAACTTTCAGTCATATTATTATAGTTTATATTCCAAACATCTTTTCAGTCTTGTAAAGACATAGTTGAATTTGTGATTAATTGAATTTGTGATTATAAGTTATTCTTCGTTATATATATATATATAGACTTAGGCAAATATATATAGGACTTAGGCAAATGTAATTACAAAAAAAAAATGACAAGGGCAAAGACGTGTGCAACAGTGACTGAACCCATTGTTGACTTAAATGATGTGCAATTATTGTGTATCTAGATCTAGTCCTTTCTGACAACTGACAATGTATGTGACATGATATTGTAATACTATCAATTTCACCACAACGCGTCATCATGTAGAAAATGAGAACAAGAGAATATCTAAGAGGAAGAGAGAGAGAGAGAGAGAGAGAGAGAGAGAGAGAGAGAGAGAGAGAGAGAGAGAGAGAGAGAGAGAGAGAGAGAGAGAGAGAGAGAGAGAGAGAGAGAGAGAGAGAGAGAGAGAGAGAGAGAGAGAGAGAGAGAGAGAGAGAGAGAGAGAGAGAGAGAGAGAGAGAGAGAGAGAGAGAGAGAGAGAGAGAGAGAGAGAGAGAGAGAGAGAGAGAGAGAGAGAGAGATTCAGAGAGAGAGAGAGAGAGAGAGTGACATTGTCCATTATTATGAAAGGCTTTAAAACTTCTTGGAAGTAAAACCTGCGATTGACTAACGTACTCTTGATCCCATGCTACCGCCCTGGCATGGACCTCCATATCGTCACTCCCGTGGCATAGGGGCGAATACCCAAAAATTTCGATTGTCACTGTTTTACATACCGTATCCAAGTTTCTAATACTAATAGGAACATCTTTTTTGTGTGAAGAGTGTTGCGAAATCCGCCAGTCTGTCACGGTAAGCAAGGCGTGAGTAGAGACTGGTAGACAGGCGAAGAGGTCCCACCCTTCTACACTGTCTGATGTTTGACTTTGAGTCTGATCTTGGCTTGGGCCCTACTAGCACGCTCTGATTGACCGATAAGGTGTTAATACTGTATGTGATTATTCTAACCGGGAAATTGACAGGTACGGGGATTAAGCGGTCCCGCCCTCAACAAGTCTCGTGCTGCCTTGCAAGCGAGTCTTAGTTGACCAAAGGATAAGAGAGCTAACCCTGATATAAAATAATAACCTGCTGCCTTGCGGACTGGCTTTGAGCAACCAAAGACTAAGGAAGTTAACCCTGACAGAAAATAACAAAGGCCTGATAGGGGTCTCAAGGTGGCAGCCCCACCATCTACCTTGGGTACAGTGGGCCAATCCTCTGCTTATCTAAAACCAACCTGATTCAAAGAAATACATATAATGATGATATACCAAGCTTGAACTTTCGAAGACGATTCTGGAAAAGAACACGGACTGTGATTTTTGGAACATGGAATGTTAGGGCAAAAAATGAAAAGAGTTAGAATTAGTTGAAGAAATAGAAAAAATCAAAGTAGACATTTTGGCTCTTACAGAAACATAGAAAAAGGGACAAGGAATAAAAAATATAGGACCAAATCATATTTTAATCTTCTCAGGAGTAGATGTCAAAGATAGAGCTAAAGCAGGAGTAGGCCTCCTAATGCGTAAAAGGCAAGAAAAGTTACTAAAAAGTTGGAAATTTATAAGCCCACGGCTATTATAGGTAAATATTAAACCAAAAGGAAGAGAAATTAAATGATTAATAACTTATGGACCAAACGAAGATGCCACCAAAGAAGAAAAAAGATATCTTCGAAAACGATTTACAAATAGCTGCAGAGAATCTCAAACCCAAACAGGAACTAATAGTTTTTATGAGATTTAAACGCTAGAGTAGGCAACAATGTAGAAACATCAGGAGGAGTAATAGGTAAAGAAGGAGAGACAACAACTTCTCATAATGGAGAGAGACTAATAGATTTTTACTTAACGAATAACAATGAAAATAACTAACACATTTTTTCCTCATAAAGATATCCACAAATACACAAGAGTAAATGAAGACAGATGTGAAAAGTCAATCATAGACACTAGTAAATAGCTCCCTATTTTTACATTACAATGGATGCAATAATAAACAGAGGAGCTGAAATACTTAGTGATCATCACCTATTGATAGCCAAAATGAGATTATTAACTGAAGAAATCAAACAGAAAAGGAAAGAAAAGAAAACAACTAAACTCAAAATAGAAGATCTAAATAAACCAATAGTAAAACAAATATAACAATCCATGATAAAAAGTTATCAGTGAAAGACAGATGAATCTGAAGGATAGCATAATAGAAGAAAAGTGACAAATGTATAAAGAAACACTCATCAGTTGTACTGAAGAGGTCTGTGGTAGGAAACAAATTAAAGGCGATATGAAAGGAACAGCATGCGAATGTCAAGACAAAGACTGCAGAGAGAGAAAATACACAATATAAAGACTTTTTGTTAAGATTTAGATAGCTAGTTACAGTAGCTGTTTCATACATTGTTTTCCTGTAGCATTACCTATAGGCCTAATTGATAATTTTTGTTTTTAAACTTTCATGGTCAATGCCCTCTCATGTCATATCCTAAAAGCAAGAGCTTGTTACATTGAAAAAAAAAAAAGATCCGCGCAGTGGACAGGTAGGCACCTGTACGGGGAGTATATTATCCACGAGTCTCCTGCTGCCTTGCAGGCAGGTCTTGGCTGACCAACGGCTGAGGGAGTTAAGCCTGAAAGAAAACAACCTGCTGCCTTGCAGGCCGGTCTTGACTGACCAAGGGCTAAGGGAATTAACCCTGACAGAAAATAACAACATACTGCCCTGCAGGCTGGTCTTGAATGACTAAAGGCTAAGGGAGTTAACCTGACAGAAAATAACAAGGCTTGGTAGGGGGCCTCAAGGTGGCAGCCCCACCATCTACCTAGGGTACAGTGGGCTAATCCCCTGCTTATCCAAAAACAAACAGATTCAGAGAAGAAATTAATATTATATAACCGGCTTGATCTTTGAAGACGAACTTGGAAACGAATACGGACTGTGATTTTGGAACATGGACGTTAGGGCAATAAATGGAAAAGAGTTAGAATTAGTTGAAGAAATAGAAAATGTAGGACAGAATCATATTTTAAAGAGGTGAAGTGCAAGAGACGAGAAGAAGGCCTTTCCTATGAAGGAAGGAAACATTCAGCAGGAAATGCAGTTTCAGAAAGTTGAAAAGGAAGTAAGGAAATTAGGAGAGCGATGCTCTTGTAAGGTGACGTCCAACAAAATCTTAAGAAAAACTCAGATACTCTTTCGTTGGAGAATATGAGGAAAACTTATCTGTCGTCCATTTAAGAATTTTGCAGTCTTTTTTATTTAATATTATTGTTGTTGTTTTGTCTTCAAAATGCGAAAAAATGTGAAAAATAAAATAATTATTTATTAAGATAAGAAATACCAATATAAAATTTGTCCGTCATAGAATTATTATTTTAAAAGATAAAAAGGTACCAATATCAAATTTGTCCGTCATAGAATTATTATTTTAAAAGATAAAAAGGTACCAATATCAAATTTGTCCGTCATAGATTTATTATTTTAAAAGATAAAAATACCCATATCAAATTTGTCCGTCATAGAACTATTATTTTAAAAGATAAGAAATACCAACATCAAATTTGTCCGTCATAGAACTTATTATTTTAAAAGATAAGAAATACCAATATCAAATTTGTCCGTCATAGAACTATTATTTTAAAAGATAAAAATTTATTATTATTTTCAAATTTGTCCGTCAATAATTATTTTAAAAGAAGTCTTAGAACTATTATTTTAAAAGATAATAATACCAATATCAAATTTGTCCGTCAATAGAAGTAATAGAACTATTATTTTAAAAGATAAGAAATACCAATATCAAATTTGTCCGTCAATAGATTTATTATCTTAAAAGATAAGAAATATCAATATCAGATTTGCCCGTCGTAAATGAATTATTTTTTGACGAAAAGAAGTTTTATATTTTTATACATTTATTTTATTTTATTTTACCATCATCAAGTTTGTCCGTTTTAAACTGAATTATTTTTTAAAGAGAAATCAACTGCTCATAATGAGAAGAGACAGAAATCAGACAGACAGACATATCTGTTAATAAAGACAGGGCTTAATATAGAGAGAGGGCACAGAGAGAGAGAGAGAGAGAGAGAGAGAGAGAGAGAGAGAGACAGACAGACAGACAGACAGAGAGAGGGGAGGAGAGGGAGAGAGAGAGAGAGAGGGAGAGAGAGAGAGAGAGAGAGAGAGAGAGAGAGAGAGAGAGAGAGAGAGAGAGAGAGAGAGAGAAAGAGAGGGAGAGGGCAGAGAGAGAGAGAGAGAGAGAGAGAGAGAGAGAGAGACAGAGACAGACAGACAGACAGACAGAGAGAGAGAGAGAGAGGGGGAGAGGGAGAGAGAGAGAGAGAGAGAGAGAGAGAGAGAGAGAGAGAGAGAGAGAGAGAGAGAGAGAGAGAGAGAGAGAGAGCGAGAGAGACGAGAGGGACAGCAGAGAGAGAGAGAGAGAGAGAGGAGAGGGAGAGAGAGAGAGAGAGAGAGAGAGAGAGAGAGAGAGAGAGAGAGAGAGAGAGAGAGAGAGAGAGAGAGAGAGAGAGAGAGAGAGAGATGAAAAAATATATAGGTAGATAAACATCTCTGTGGGTGTGTATATCTCTCTCTCTCTCTCTCTCTCTCTCTCTCTCTCTCTCTCTCTCTCTCTCTCTCTCTCTCTCTCTCCTCTCTCTCTCTCTCTCTCTCTCTCTCTCTCTTCTCTCTCTCTCTCTCTCTCTCTCTCTCTCTCTCTCTCTCACGCATACCAGTTTTCCCTGCGTTTTCGAAAGTATAATATGTTCACTGTGTAATTTATTGTTCCCCGCCTCTCCCTACACCGTACAGCAGCAAGTCGCCAGTTTGTCTAAAATTGTTGTACGAGGGTGAACTCGGTGGTACAGAGCAAAGTGTCGGTCTCTCAACCAAACGATCAGTGGTTTGAAACCCCGGCAGGCTGAATTTTTTCTCCAAACTCAGTCTCCTAGAAGACGAATGATATAAGGAAGTCACTGTGTAGATGACAACATATTTGTGTATATAAACAATGAAAAAAGAGTTGAACAAATTTCAAAGTATAAATATTTAGGTGTAATAAGGAATAACAATCTTAGCTGGCAAAATCATGCTTCAAATGTTTATAAGAAAATTAACAAGAGAAAGTTCTTCCTTCGTAAGTTGAAAGCTTTTGAAATCGACAATACTTTGTTATATCTGTTTCATAGTGCAACGAACGAAAGTGTAATTGCCTTCCGCATTACGGGCTGGGGTAGAATGTGAGACTGCAGGAGAAAGAGTGTTTGAATAGTATTATTAAAAAAGCAGATAAACTATCCAAATGTACTTTTCCACTGTAATGAAATTTATATATCTTACTGATTAAGGAAAAATGAAGCCATTGTTACAGATCAAAGCACCCATTAACACCTCAAATCAAAACGTCCAAACTCTTCAAAAGACCCATTTATGTTTATATATATTATCTTTATATATCTATCTATTTGTATCTAGGTATACGCTATGTATGTATGTATTTGTCTATGCAAGTATCCAACTCATTTCCCCTCAAAATTGACTTAGACGATTGTGGAATGACATTGACGATGTAACTTTTTCAACGACATGAAGCGCAAAGTTTATGTCCACAATGAGTAGATGCACTATAAAAATGTTATTTAAAATTATTTCTGTCTATAATAAGACTAATGATAATAATACATGTAATAATAAAAACAATAATAATAAAAAGAATAGATCTGCTGCATTGTTAATATCATAGAGGGATGAAATAATTATAGATCTAATGCAGCCGTTGTCATACTAAAATATTTTATATTATTAAATGATTAACACTAATCAAGCATTTTTAGATAATTCAATAATTACATTGAACGAACACTATTTCTGTGTATGACTAGGCCTATATTTAAATTTAGTTTTGTTGCTAGAATTAGAATCATCATTGCCATCAATTCCATTGGCTGCCTCAGATTCAGAGAATTTCAATAGTCTTAGATTTCACCTGATTTCGGATTTAAGTTTTGTTGATTTAAGTTACGCATACCAGTCTTCCCTCCTTTTCGAAAGTACATTATATGTAATTTATTGTTCCCCCGCCTCTCCCAACACCTTACAGCAACGAGTTGCCAGTTTGTCTACTATTGTTATATAGTCCACCGTGGCTACTCATGTCATTGATTCAATGGGCGACACTTTCACTTCCTAGTCTGTAACGAGACGTAATGAGGCACATGGTGACGGACACACAAATTTGGAGGTGTGGTTGTGGGCGGAGTCAAGACACAATCACCGTTGAAACCACTGACCACTGACCACTAGCCCGACCCCCTTTGAGGACAGAGGCATTGTTGATTGGTGATAGCCTTATTACAATTACTCACT
>JAXRKP010002671.1:22500-40500 GCA_037039925.1 Doris montereyensis | reverse complement strand
ACAGGGTTAATGTAAATGAAACAAAATTCCATGCCCTAAAATCAAGTCGTGTTTTGTGATTGTCCTCCTCGCACTTTCACCTGACTGTTTTTTCATTTCTTTCATCTCACTGAGATCACGCTATGGTGTGGGGCAAATTTGAATGAAACAGAAACAAATTGCAGTACCTTGCCTTAAATCAAAGTCTTGTTTTGGTTTGTCATCCTCACACTTTTGACTGTCTCCACTTCTCTTTCTTGCCTTGCTCTTTCCTTTTATTCACCCTGATCATCGTAAATGGTGGGTGGTGTACATGTCAGTGAAACAAAACAATCTTCTTAATTCTCTTTGAGAGGGCGGGCGGTTTGCGGACCTGCTGGTAGGTCTTGTTTCTTTCCCTTTTCTTCTTTTTCACTATCTTTCATCTTGCTGTTTCCTCTGACTTCACCCTGAGATCACCGCAATGGTAGGTGAGGTAAATTTCAAAGAAACAAACCATCAAAGTCATTTTGAGATCACTGCTGGGTGACAGAAAATTTCAATGAAACAAACAAATTACTCTACCCTTTCTTCCTAATTTTGCTACTTCCTTATCATAAACGAGACTCAATTAACGGATAGATATATCACTTGTTTTTCTTCATTTTCTTAGATCTTTGTTTTGTCCTTCACTTTTATTTCAGTTATTAGATTCTTCCTGTCAAGGTGTGAAGAGAAGTTAATCATGTCATGACATCATATTGCTTTTTATCAAATACAAACAACAAACAAAAAAGAAAAACAGAAACAAACTACCCACCCACCAAGCACCAAGCATCAAATGCAAATCTTTTTTCCTGTGGATTTAGTGGTTGGTTGACGGGTGATGTGATCTACACTAGGTCTTCATGTTGTTGTCTCCTCCTGAGATCATCGATGAAGTGGATGGGGTAATTCCCCAACACACCACAAAACGGCTCTCTTCCCACACGTCGGTCGTGTCATCGTTGATTTTTTTTTTCTGTTTTCTCTATCTTCCAACAGTGTCCCCGTCTCTAGCCAAAGCTATAGGTGAAACGACAACTGGCCAGATTGTCAATCTCATGTCGAACGACGGAACCGCTGATCAGGTAACTGCTGCAGTGTGTGTGTGTGTGTGTGTATGTAGTGTGTGGTGTGTGACGGGGTAGGGCTGTTCTGAAATCGTTTTTTGGTTGTTTAAGATATGTTATGTTATCATTAGGTGTCATTTCCTGTTGGTGTTGCTGTCTTACTTCTTTCTTCACTTTTTCTTTTCTTACACATCTCTCTTATCTTGCTCTTCCCTCTTCAATCATTTTGAGGTCATGACACATGGTTCATGAGGTCAATTGCAGTCAAACAAAATAAAAGTATAATTTCGTTGATGAAACACATTTTTTTTTTTTGAGAGACATATTTGTGAACTTGGTTGTCAATTGACTCAATTGTATATTATTGTCATTGTAAAGCGCTTAGAGCATTTCTATGTATAAGCACTGTATAAATCTAAACATTATTATTATTATTATAATTTCGTCTGTGACAGTTTCTTAATACACGAATCCGCTTGAGGTCATTTTTCAGGACATGCAAACAATGCAATAAATCATCGACTAGGGCTTCAAACACTATGGTTTGCCTTTTGGATTTCAACTTGATGACCACTTTAGTCCTTAGACTGTAGCACATTGGAAGAACAAAAATTAGTTGAGCACAAAAGAGGCGTACATGGTTAAGTGGACACTTGGCAGGTGCTACTGTTAGGTTCTATTTCTTTCCTGTCACTCTTTCAATTATTTTTCATCTTGCTCAATCAAAAAACCGAGGGTTCGAGCCCCACAGCAGTTGAAACATTTTCTCTAGTTTCTTGAGGCGTAAGAGACTTTCCTGCTGGCATTCAAATTCATCTCCACACGCATGTGTGCTTTTTGAGAAAAACGTGGAGAAACAAGAACAGCTATTAAAATGTGGGTATCTGAACTAAAGGGGAAACTAAGGCAGGAAATATGTCAAATGAAAGAGAAGGTGTGTCAACATCTAGGAGCAGAACTGTCAGTCTTGAACTAAACAATCTTCTCTTTCTTTATCAGTTCCCATTCCACCTTTCGGTGTATGGGTTCCAATGTGCAGATGATTTTCTCCATGATGCCCTGTCCTGTATTTTCTGTTCCTTTCAAAAAAAAAAATTTCTATGCTTCAATGCCTCTTTTATATTTTCTTCCCACTTTCTCCGAGGTCACCTTTCAGTCTTTACACATGGCTTTAGCACTGTATACTGCTTTTAGCTATTCTATTGTCATTCATTCTATTGTACACATGCCCAAACCATCTCAACTGATTTGTTTCTATCTTAGTTTTTATGATATCTGCTTTGTTTTGATCTCTTATTGTTGTGATTCTGATTTTGTCTCTCTTTTTAGTTTTCCCTTCTCTTCATAGATATTTCATTTCCAGTTGCATGCTCTCTACTGTATTCTCTACTGTCTAAGGTTAAGGTTTAAGCTGCCATAGAGGAGAGTAGGACAATGAACTATGTGTATACTGCCATTCTGGTTTTTGTTGACAATTCTTGTTTACCTACAAATGCCTTTCTAGATGGTTATATATTGCACTTGCCTTTTTGATTTTCTGGCTGATACTCTTGGCGCACTGTAGCCTTGAACTGAGTATTCTTAATTGCCCACCCTAGATTTTGTGTTTTAGCTCCTAGTTATTTAGCATTGTTTTGGTTTTTTGCATTTATCTTCATTATATTCACTGAATGGCTACTTTTTGGGATTTTCCAAACAGAACTAAATCATCGGCAAATGAAAGCATTGATACATTTACTGGTTTGAGCTTCCACATACCTACATTCATTTTCTTCATTTTTTGAGGATGCCTTTGCGACTGAATCCGTAAATATGATAAACAAAATAGGATTTAGGACACAAACTTGTCTTACTCCTATATCTATATCAAATTCTGCAGATACATTTCCAGCTACTGTCACTGCACATGTTGGTTTATTGTAAACACTTTGATGGCTTCTATTAAATTTGCTTTACATTGTGTTCTTTTAAGGACTGCCATAGTTCGTCCCTCCTCACAGAGTCAAATGCCTTTTCTAAGTCAATAAAACACAGGTGCAAATCAATGTTTCTCTCAAGGAATTTTTCTATTATTTGTCTAATTGTAAATATGTGATCTTGTACACTTCTTCCTGGTCTAAATCCACTCTGATGCTCTTCAATCTGATCCTCTACTCTTTTCCTTAGTCTCATTTCCAGTATCCTGGCATACGCTTTTTCCCTGGAACATTCCATAGTTGATCCTTTCTTATGTATTGGTACTACCGTTCCCTTTTTCCAGTGGTCCGGCACCTGTTTGAACTTCCATGCTTGTTGGTATATTGCATGTAGTGGTTTGTCTGCTCCTGGGGCTTTTCCTAATTTCACTTTTCTTATAGCTGTTTAGATTTCTTCCATTGATATATCTACATCTTCAGCTGTCTCCTATGGATTACTTGTTACTCTTACTAATTGATCTTTACTCCTTTTTTCATGCGTTCTGGAGGGATTTTGTAATTGGTGAAAATGCTTTCTCCATGTTTCCATGATTTTGCTGTCTCCTTTCACTATTTCTCCTTTGGCATTCTTAATTTGTTGTATTGGGCATGCTTTGGTCTTTCTCATGCTCTTCATAGCTCCCACATCAAAACCGTTTAAATTACGAAAGTAGCCACAGGGTGTAGCTAGATATGTGAACCGTAGAACGTGTGTGCAAAGCTACAGTGTGTTCAAAACTGAAAAAACTTATTTGAATTGCAGTTGTAGCTATTTTCGCAATAAAATGCAAGATGGCGGCGATCCCATGGCCACCATATGATAAGATTAAACAAAATAACTTTATGAGTTCATTTAGACATGTCGAGTACGATGGAAGTAATTAAAATGGTCTATACCAAATGATAAAAAAAACCCTGTTCAGGACCCCCCCCCCCCCCCCCCCCCCCCTTAATTCCTATAAAAGCCACCGAGAGAAAAATCGAGAACCCCTGCATGCTCTTCTGATGTATTGAAAAATACAACAAACAACAACAAAAAAAACACCCTTGGCAGTCTAGAGGGGGCCCCTGTGTACAACAAACAACAACAAAAAAAACACCCTTGGCAGTCTAGAGGGGGCCCCTGTGTACAACAAACAGCAACAAAAAAACACCCTTGGCAGTCTAGAGGGGGCCCCTGTGTACAACAAACAGCAACAAAAAAAACACCCTTGGCAGTCGAGAGGGGGGCCCTGTGTACAACAAACAGAGTTATCCCCAAAGCCTAGGATAGCGCTAATGGTGTTAGATATATGAGGGGATAGACTATACTGTTCAGGAAAAGAAGCACATATCATAACTCAAGAACTAAGGGTAGAAAATGGACAAAGTCATGGAAATGTGATCTTCATGCCTTGATTCACTGATGGCAACAGAATTAGAGAATAAAATCAGTTGAAAAGAACTCGCTTACATTAACACAGCAAAACGCTCTTATGGAATATGAGCATTGAGTCGGGTTTAAGCCACATAGAAATAATGAATGCGATTCCTTTTGTGAACAGTATAAGACAATTGTTTCTTTTAACTGACCATGTTCATTCTTGTTACTTTTGGCAGGCTGTGATATTTCTCCACTTTCTGTGGATCGGACCGCTGCAGGCCATCACTGTCCTGGTCCTTCTGTGGCGGGAGCTTGGTCCCTCCGTATTGGCGGGCTTTCTCGTTCTCGTTCTTCTCATGCCACTACAAGGATTCATGGGAAAGCTCTTCTCCAAGCTCAGGTGAGTTGTCAGCAGGCGGCTAGTCGATGTGAGTTGGTTCAAGGTGTGAACCCCCCCCCCCCCCCCCCCACCCCTGTTTTGTTTCTCAGAGGCCTGGTGGTAGCTTAGTCGGTAGAGCGTCTGACTACCACGCAGGAGGTGCGAGTTCGATTCTCAGTGCGGGCAAATTTGTAATTGTCGTTGTTATCGTTGTTGTTGTTATCATTGTTGTTGTTATTGTGGTTGTTGTCATTGTTGTGTGTTATTGTTATTGTTTTAGTTATTATTGTTTGTGGTGGTGTTGGTGGTGGTGGTTGTTATTATTATAATTATTATTATTATTATTATTATAATTATTATTATTATGGTATGGGCATGTAAAGGGAAGGGATATGGAATATATTGGAGAGAGGATGTTGCGGATGGACATACCGGGCATGAGAAAGAGGGGAAGACCAAAACCAAGATATAGGGATATGATGTAGGAAGACATGAAGATCATTGGCACAAGAGATGAGGACAAACAGGAAAGGACAAAGTGGAGAAAGATTATCTGTTGTGGCGACCCCTAGCGGGAAAAACGGCAGTCGAAGGAATAATATAGTGAGTAGTTAGTGTAGTGTAGTGTAGTAGTAGTAGTAGTAGTAGGTAGTATGTAGTAGTAGTAGTAGTAGTAGTGTCGTGTGTGGGGGGCTCTTTCTTTATCAGTTCCAATTCTACCTATCGGTGTATGGGTTCAAATGATCTTTCTCCAGGATGCCCTGTCCTGGCATTTTCTGTTTCCTTCCAAAGATGTTAAATTTCTATGCGTTTCCAAAAATCACAGTCCGTGTTCCTTTCAATGTTCATCGTTGAAAGGGCAAGCCGGGTATATTACATTTATTTCTCTGAGTCAGTTTAGTTTTGGATGAGCAGGGGATTAGCCCACTGTACCCTAGGTAGATGGTGGGGCTGCCACCTTGAGGCTGTCTACCAGGCCTTGTTATTTTCTATCAGGGTTAAGTCCTGCCTTAGTCATTCAAGACCAGCCAGCAAGGCAGCAGATTGTTATTTGTCAAAGGGCACTCCCTAGCTTCCTTTGGTCATTCAAGACCAGCCTGCATGGCTGTATGCCTATTTTCTGCTGCTAATTCCCTTAGCCTTCTTGGTCAGTCAAGATCGGGCCTACAAGGCAACGGTTACCATGTAGGTTAACCCCAGCTTTTGGTTTGCCAAGACCTGCCTGCAAGGCAGCAGGAGACTCGTGGAATATTATTGTTATTATTATATTATTATTATTTTATTATTATTATTATTATTATTATTATTTAATGTTATATTATCAGTATTATTATTATTGTAGTTTAAAAAGAATTATTATTGTTATTATCATTAATATTAGAAATAGTATTGTCATCAGCATTATCATTAGTATTATTATTTCTTCTCACCATCATCGTCACCATAGACAAGACAGCCATACATACAGATGAAAGGGTCAAAATCATGAATGAAATTATCAGCGGCATGCGGTCATCAAAATGTATTGCTGGGAAAAACCGTTTGGTCAGTTGGTGGAAGTGGTGCCAGGTAAGAATGTTTTTGTTTTTGTTTTTTTTTTATGTTGTTTCTTTTGTTATGAGGTGGATATGTTATTGACACCCATTTTATTCTTACTCTCAAACACACTCATCCACTATGTATGGTAATATAGCGTATTGCCTTCTTAATGGTAGTGAAATCTGAGGCACTTTCACATTCACATCAGATTATTTATTTAGACAGTGCAATCTTACAACTTAATTTGGGTAAATAAAGTAAACAAGTGCGTAATAGAATAGTAAGATACATAAAATGTCTGATGAATATGAATAGCATTCGACAAAACCATGATGAGAAAAAAGCATTCTGTCCCAATGTTTTATTCATTTTTAACCTTTTTCATCCTTTTTTTTTTCCATTCGAAATAAGTGTTTTTATTTGTTATAATACTAAAATATCCTCGTTGTGTCAAAAGTAAAATTGTCAAGAGGGTAATTCATTTAATAGTAATAATAATAATAATAATAATAAATATTTATAACAACGCCTATTCCGTTCTAAATCTAGACGCTAAAAAATATAGCTATCAAGTCAGAAGTCATCTTCTAAAGACAAACTTATCATTAGATATAATCATCAAGTCGGAAGTCATATTCAAAAGAAATTTATGATTAAATATAATCATCAAGTCAGAAGTCATAATATTCAAAAAGAAACTTATGATTAGATGTAATCACAAGTCAGAAGTCATATTAAAGAAAGAAACTTATGATTAAATGTAATCATTAAATAAGAAGTCATATTCCAAAGAGAAACTTATCATTAGATATAATCATTAAGTCAGAAGTCATATTCAAAAGAAAACTTATGATTAAAAGTAATCATCAAGTCAGAAGTCATATCTTTAAGAGAACTAATCATTTAATGTAACCATCAAGTCAGAAGTCATATCTTTAAGAGAAAACTTATCATATGTAATTATCAAGCTAAAAACCATATTCTAAAGAGAAACTTATCATTAAACATAATCATAAAGTCAGAAGTCATATTCTAAACAGAAACTTAGCATTTAATGTCATCATCAAGCCAGAAGTTAACAGCTACGATTTACCCTTTTCACTATGACTATCCCCAGTCCATTTTCATCACAGATAACATATATGCACTGTTCCCCCAAGCACTCCTATTCTCTCAAATATTTGAATATTTTATTCATCAGCAGTGTTGGAATATGTGTCTAACATATTATAATTATAATGAAATCGCATTGTCTTTGATAACAGACAATGTTATGTTATATGGCGAGTGGGATCTTTTACTTAGTAGAAAAGCAATAAGGTAGTACTAATTATTTGACGTTTAATTTGTTATTATACAATCACCCCTTGATGTATTTAAGACCTTTAACAACATATATCTATGTATCCTAATAGCATGAATTAATCAAATTATGTAACAAAACAATGCAAATTTTATTTTCCTGTTAAGAAGGCATTTTCAGGCCTGTGTAATAAAGAGATAAGATTTTAATTAGATGTTTCATGTTTATTCATTCATAATGTAAAATAGTACCTCTGACTCTTTCCTCACTTTTGCCCTCAATCAATATTCCGTAACAATTTAGATCATACACTTTTCTCTTGTGTCAGTGGAGCATCAGAAAGCCATATAGCTAATCGCGCTTGCTTTTAACCTGCAGAGACCATCAGATAGCTATGTAACATGATCCCTTAGCTCGCCCTTTAATCTTTATAACTCTGTCCCTTTAGAATCTGAACACTCAGATAGATATGTAACATGATCTCTTTAGCTTACAAGAGAGTTTCTACAATATCATTTAATATTAATATGATGATGATGCCTTTAAGAGAGCATCAGATAGATAGCTATATAGCATGATCCCTTTAGCTTACTTAAAACATCAGATAGCTATATAATAATAATCGCTGGATAAGAAAACATCAGACCTGTAATAATAATTTCTTTTATAAGAAAACATCAGATAGCTATGTAATAATAATTTAGCTTATGAAAACATTAGCTATATAATAATAATAATTCCTTTTGCTTATAAGAAAACATCTGATAGCTATAATAATAATTCCTTTTGCTTATAAGAAAATCATCAGATAATCTTTAGCCAAACTATAGTAATGTAATAATAACCCTTTGGAAAACTATCAGACAGCTATGTAATAATAATCCCTTTAACAAAAACATCAGATAGCTATATAATAAACAATAATAATCCCTTTAGCTTATAAGAAAACATCAGATAGCTATATAATAATAATTCCTTTAGCTTATAAGAAAACATCAGATAGCTATATAATAATAATAATCCCTTTTGCTTATAAGAAAACATCAGATAGCTATATAATAATAATAATCTCTTTTAACATAAAGAAAACGTCAGATAGCCATGTAATAATAATCCCTTTAGCTTTTAAGAAAACATCAGATAGCTATATATAATAACAATCCCTTTAGCTTATAAGAAAAGATCAGATAACTATATAATAATAATAATCCCTTTAGCTTATAAGAAAACATCTATATAGCTATATAATGATAATCCCAATAATAACTCATTATAAGAAAACATCAGATAGCTTTATAATGATAATCCCATTAACTTATTAGAAAATATCAGATAGTTTTATAATAATAATCCTCTGTTAGCTTATAAGAAAACATCAGAT
Source organism: Doris montereyensis (assembly GCA_037039925.1). Lineage (NCBI taxonomy): Eukaryota > Metazoa > Mollusca > Gastropoda > Nudibranchia > Dorididae > Doris > Doris montereyensis. Next base: position 31,510 of record JAXRKP010002671.1, on the reverse strand, counting down.
AGCTTTATAATAATAATCCCGTTAGCTTATAAGAAAATATCAGATAGCTATATAATAATAATCCCTTTAGCTTATAAGAAAACATCAAATAGCTTTATAATAATAATCAAATAGCTTTATAATAATCCCTTTAGCTTATAAGAAACATCAGATAGCTATATAATAATAATCCCTTTAGCTTATAAGAAAACATCAAATAGCTTTATAATAATAATCTTTAGCTTATAAGAAAATATCAGATAGCTATATCATAATAATAAGCCCCTTTAGCTTATAAGAAAACATTAGATAGCTATGTAATAATAACCCTTTGCTTATAAGAAAACATCAGATTAGCTATGTAATAATAACCCCTTTAGATTATAAGAAAATATCAGATAGCTATATGATGATATTAATCCCTTAAAAGTTTTTAAGAAAGCATCAAATATATACAACATGATCCCTTTTAGCTTACTTTAAAGCAGCAGATAGCTATATAACATGATCCCTTTAGCTTAATTTTTTTAAAGCGGCAGATAGCTATATAACATGATCCCTTTAGCTTACTTAAAAGTAACAGATAGCTATATAGCATGATCCCTTTAGCTTACTTAAAAGCAACAGATAGCTATATAACAGATCCTTTAGCTTACTTAAAAGTAACAGATAGCTATATAACATGATCCCTTTAGCTTACTTAAAAGCAACAGATAGCTTATAACATGATCCCTTTAACTTTAAAGCAGCAGATAGCTATATAACATGGTCCCTTTAGCTTACTCAAAAACAGCAGATAGCTATATGACATGATTTATTTAGCCTACTTAAAAAGCAACAGATAGCTATATAACATGATTTATTTGACCTACTTAAAAGCAACAGATAGCTATATAACATGATTTATTTAGCCTACTTAAAAGCAATAGATAGCTATATAACATGATTTATTTGGCTTTCTTAAAAGCAACATATAGCTGACAAAATAACATTACATAGCTATATAGCAATATTCATTTAGCTGACAAATAGCATTACATAGCTATATAGTAAGATTCATTTAGCTAACAAAATGACGTTACATAGTTATATAACATGATTCATTTAGCCTACATGGTAGCATCAGATAGCTATATAAAAGGATTTGTTTAGTTTCAAGCAAGAGCATCAAACGACTATAATATGAATATACATGTTTCCATTCATCTTGTGCTCTACACTGACACATAATAACCTCCCATCATCTTCTGGCAATGTTTACACCTGGTCTTCCACCCATGTCATCCTTCCTGTTGAAATTTCTCTTCTCTACACATTCACAGACCACCATCAAAATAATGTTTATTGCTATATCTCATCTCACATTATAAATATGTTCTCATGATCTCGATGATATTTTTGCCCTTTCCTCGCAAGCTTGATAAACTTGAACTTTATCTCAGTCCTGAAATTCTTTAACATTCTTTCCAACTTTACAAATCTTGAACTTCCTTTCCAATTCTACAAATCTTTAATTGTCTTTCAAACTCTACAAATCTTTAATTTTCTTTCCAACTCTACAAATCTTTAATTTTCTTTCCTCTACAAATCTTTGATTTTGTTTCTAATTCTACACATCTTTTTTTTCTTTTTCAACCCTACCCTTCATCTTAATTTTTCTGAACAATCGTACAAATCTTAAACTTTCCCCCAACATTACATTTCTTTCAAACCTGCCAAAATCTGTAACATTCTTCCAAATCCCAGAGTTCTTAAACTGCCAAAATGTGGAACATTCTTCCCAAATCCCACAGTTCCTAAACTGCCAAGATCTATAACATTATTCCAAATTCCACAGTTCTTAGACTGCCAAAATCTGTAACATTATTCCAAATCCCAGAGTTCTTAAACTGCTAAAATCTGTAACATTATTCCAAATCCCACTGTTCTTAAGCTGCTAAAATCTGTAACATTATTCTAAATCCCACAGTTCTTAAACTGCTAACATCTGTAATATTATTCCAAATCCTACAGTTCTTAAACTGCCAAAATCTGTAATATTATTCCAAATCTACAGTTCTTAAACTGCCAAAATCTGTAATATTATTCCCAAATCCTACAGTTCTTAAACTGCTAACATCTGTAATATTATTCCAAATCCCACAGTTCTTAAACTGCTAAAATCTGTAACATTATTCCAAATCCCACTGTTCTTAAACTGCTAACATCTGTAATATTATTCCAAATCCTACAGTTCTTAAACTGCTAACATCTGTAATATTCCAAATCCCACAGTAAACTGCTAAAATCTGTAATATTATTCAAATCCCACAGTTCTTAAACTGCTAAAATCTGTAATATTATTCCAAAATCCTACAGTTCTTAAACTGCTAACATCTGTAATATTATTCCAAATCCACAGTTCTTAAACTGCTAAAATCTGTAATATTATTCCAAATTCTTAAACTGCTAAAATCTGTAACATTCTTCCAAATCCCACAGTTCTTAAACTGCTAAAATCTGTAATATTATTCCAAATCCTACAGTTCTTAAACTGCCAAAATCTGTAATATTATTCCAAATCCTACAGTTCTTAAACTGCCCAAAATCTGTAATATTATTCCAAATCCTACAGTTCTTAAACTGAAAATCTAGAAAATTCTTCCCTAACCCCACAGACCTTAAACTGCCAAAATCTGGAATATTCCCTAACCCCACAGATCTTAAACTGTCAAAATCTAGAACCTCCTTCTTAAGCCAACATATCTTAAACTGTCAAAATCTGGAACATTCTTCCTAATCCCACAAAGCTGCCAAAATTTAGAACATTCTTCCTAACCCCACAGATCTTAAACTGCCAAATTTGGAATATTTCCCCTAAACCCCACAGATCTTAAACTGTCAAAATCTAGAACATTTCCCCGAATCCACAGATGATAAACTGCCAAACTACAGAACATTTCTAATAGAAACTGCCCAGAACATTTCCTATGAGAAACTGCTAAACTGCAGAACATTTCCATAGTCCCACGGATGATAAACTGCTAAACTTCAGAACATTTCCCATAGTCCCACGGATGATAAACTGCTAAACTTCAGAACATTTTCCATAGTCCCACAGATGATAAACTGCCAAACTTCAGAACATTTCCCTTAGTCCCACAGATGATAAACTGCCAAATTTCAGAACATTTCCCATAGTCTCACAGATGATAAACTGCCAAACTTCAGAACATTTCCCTAGTCCCACAGATGATAAACTGCCAAATTTCAGAACATTTCCCATAGTCTCACAGATGATAAACTGCCAAACTTCAGAACATTTCCATAGTCTCACATAGTCTCACAGATGATAAACTGCCAAACTTCAGAACATTTCCCATAGTCTCACAGATGATAAACTGCCAAACTTCAGAACATTTCCCATAGTCTCACAGATGATAAACACACCAGAACATTTCCCAGAAGATGATAAACTGTTTCAGAACATAGTCCCACAGATGATAAACTGCAAACTTCAGAACTTTTCCCATAGTCCCACAGATCTTAAACTGCCAAACTTCAGAACATATCCCCATAGTCCCACAGATGATAAACTGCCAAACTTCAGAACATTTCCCCATATTCCCACAGATCTTAAACTGCCAAAATCTGGAACATTATCCCTAATCCCATGTCTCTTAAACTGCAAAATCTTGCATATTTCTCCCTTATCCCATAGATCTTAAACAGCCAATATTCAGAACATTTCCCCTAATTCCACAGATCATAATCTGCCAAACCCTGGAAGATTCTCCCTAATCTTCATATCTTAAACTGCCAAAATTTGAAATATTCTCCCTAATCCCATAGATCTTAAACTGCCAAAATCTGGAATATTCCCTAAACCCCACATATCTTAATCTGCAAAAGTCTAGAATATTCTTCCTAATCCCACATATCTTAATCTGCAAAAGTCTAGAATATTCTTCCTAATCCCACATATCTTAATCTGCAAAAATCTAGAATATTCTTCCTAATCCCACATGTCTTCAACAGCAAAAATCTAAAATATTCTCCCTAATCCCACATGTCTTCAACTGCCAAAATCTGGAACATTTTTCATAATTTCACATATTCTTAACTGCCAAAATCTGAAGTATCCTTTTTAATCCCACATATCTTAAACTGCCAAAATCTGAAACATTCTTCCTAATCGTACATATCAACTGCCAAAATCTAGAACATTCCCCCTTAATGCCAAATATTTCAAACTGCAAAAAAATTAAACATTCTCCTAATCGCACATATCTTCAACTGCCAAAATCTGAACATTGTTCCTAATCCCAGATATATTCAACTGCCAAAATCTGGAATATTCTTCCCAATCCTACAGATCTTAAACTGCCAAAATCTGGAACGTTCTTTCCATTCCCACATATCTCAGACTGCAAAAAAAGATCTGGAACATTCTTTCCATTCCCACATATCTCAAACTGCAAAAAGATCTGGAAGATTCTTTCCATTCCCACATATCTCAAACTTCAAAAAGATCTGGAACATTCTTTCCATTCCCGTATATCGCAAACTGCAAAAATCTGGAACATTCTTTCCTTTCCATAATATCACAGACTGCAAAAATCTAAAACATTCTCCCTAATCCCTCAAATCCCTAAACTGCCAAAATCTAGAACATTCTTCCTAATCCCACAGATCCTAAACTGCCAAAATCTGGAACATTTTTCCTAATCCCACATATCTCAAACTGCAGAAGATCTGGAACTAAAGACCCTTAACTGCCAAAATCTGGAACATTTTTCCTAATCCCACATATCTCAAACTGCAGAAGATCTGGAATATGTGCTTCCGCTCGTCAACAGAACACCTATGCTTTTTGCTACAAACCTGCTTTTTCCCTTTCCTGCAATAATCCTTACCTTTGCAAGTTTCGCACTCCTTTGACACGACACGACACACCATGACACGACACACCATGACACACCGTGACACGACACCTATGACACAACACGACACACTATGACACAACACATGACACTATGACACACCATGACATGACACAACACGACACACATCATGACATGACACACACGACATGACACAACACGACACACTATGACATGACACACCATGACACAACACGACACACTATGACATGACACACCATGACACAACACGACACACTATGACATGACACACCATGACACAACACGACACACCATGACATGACAACACCATGACATGATACAACACACTATGACATGATACGACACACTATGACACAATACAACATACTATGACATGATGACAACACACCATGACATGATACAACACACTATGACATGATACAACACACCATGACACAACACACCATATACAACACGACACAATGACATGACACACTACACGACACACCATGACATGATACAACACACCATGACATGATACACCATGACACACTATGACACACCATGACATGACACAACACGACACACCATGACATGACACACCACGACACAACACGACACACCATGACGTGATACTCCATGACACACTATGACACACCATGACAGCACCATGAAACGACACACCATGACATGACACACCACGACACAACTATGACACACTACGTGACACACCATGACACAACACGACACACCATGACACACCATGACACGACACACCATGACACAACACGACACACCATGACACACCATGACACGACCACTATGACACACCATGACACACCATGACACACCATGAAACGACACACTATGACACACTATGACACGACACACTATGACACACCATGACACGACACACCATGACACAACGCGACACACCATGACACACCATGACACGATATATATTAACAGTGAGGACAGTAGTTACCATTGGACTTTAAGTAGCCATCCTAGTTTATCTCCATCTCTCTTACTGCCGCTACCTACTCTTTGTTGTTGATGTTGCTGGTTATCAGCCACACCATTGTAAGCAGAATGTCCAATCAGCCAGGCTCAGTTGCCAAATTGTTATTTGCAATAAAGTTGGTTTCGCCGTAAATTGTGATTTTACACTTCTTTTTCTTTAAAAAGAAGATTTAAACAATCTTTTACAAGTTTTTAATTTTTCTCAGGAGATATTTCCTTTTTTGTTGTTGTTTTGTTTGGTTTTGTATTTTAAAAAACAAATATATTCTGAACGAATGAAAGAAATACTTGCCTGCTGGGACGAAATATGTTCATCCCACCCCTTTTAAAAATATACTTTTTAGGTTTATCGCATGCTCCCTTGTAAAAACATTAATGTTCGTTTCCTATATCACTTTCCGAGTTATGAAAGAGTTTGGGTTTTTTTATGACCGTGAAGAAAACAGAAAGACACTAACGCTCTGTGTTAATGAATAAGTCAAATCTCTTCTTATTGTTGTAACTAATTAGTAGTCTCGTTGTTGTATATTTATGGGGGTATTTAATGTTGATATTGTTGGCTTGTTTTTGATAAATTCATTGAAATACTAACAGCATGAGCATGCGTCTTACATGTGTTGATCTTTTGGGTTTTTTTCTTTGTTTTTGGGATCATCGTCATGATCATAATCATCATCTTCATAATCATCATCTTCATTACCATCATAACCCACGATGACCCTTTTCTTTGACCACAAAATCGTTCACCCCAGCATGATCACCCACATCATCATCATCATCATCGTCGTCGTCATCGTCTCAGCCTTGTAGATTTTCAGACAGTTTTTGACATTTCCTTATGTTTTGCTAGCTTTGAGAGCACACTCGCAGCATGTTTACGGCTAGCATTGGCTTGACTTTACATCGCACGTGACCCATCTCACCTTTCACCTTTTTCCTAGCGCCTTACGCTGTGGTCGTCTGACCGTTCGCCTTTGCATGACATCTCACGCTGCTCATTTGACCCTTTTCACCTTTACCCAGCATGTCACGTTATGCTCACCTGACCGTTCATACCTTACTTTCATTCGACGTGATCCGTCTGACGTCTTGCCTTTGCCCGGACATTTGTCTGGAGTCTTTTGCTATGACTCGGTATTTGATCAAACAGCTTTTGCTATGACTCGGTATTTGATCAAACAGCTTTTGCTATGACTCGGAAGTTGATCAAACAGCTTTTGCTATGACTCGGAAGTTGATCAAACAGCTTTTGCTATGACTCGGAATTTGATCAAACAGCTTTTGTTATGACTCGGTATTTGATCAAACAGCTTTGCTATGACAAACAGCTCTGACTCGGTATTTGATCAAACAGCTGTTGCTATGAAAGTGCCGCCAAGCGTGATCGCAACACCGAAAACGCTTTGGCCAACGTCGGCGTTGCTTCCATAATAGCCCCTGCTTTTCAAAATAGAAAACCGCCACTGGTTGGCCAACCATCACTCTGCACGGTTAATTATAGGCTTCCCGGCTTTTGTTGTTATTGTTGTTGTTGTTGTTGTTGCCAAGAGGTGACAGCATTGTTCTTTGATTGAATAGCTGTCAAAACTCGATCTGGGAATTTTCTCTCTCTCTCTCTCTCTCTCTCTCTCCCTCTCTCTCTCTCTCTCTCTCTCTCTCTCTCTCTCTCTCTCTCTCTCTCTCTCTCTCTCTCTCTCTCCCCCTCTCCCTCTCTCTCTCTCTCTCTCTCTCTCTCTCTCTCTCTCTCTCTCTCTCTCTCTCTCTCTCTCTCTCTCTCTCTCTCTCTCTCTCTCCAAGAATTGATTTTTGAGGTTATATTAATGCTGTCTGTTGGGGTTCTTTTTGCATTACTTGACATGCAATTTTGTAACATTAAAACTGATGTTATTATTGTTGTGTTGTGGTAGCTTTTGTTGTTGCTGCTACTTTCAGTGAAAACATTTTAAATCTTCACCTTCTGAAAGGTTCAACCAAATGAAAGAGTGTTATTCTCTCTTCCGTTTTCGAGATCGAGTAACCAAAATAAAGAAAATCGTAATATGATTAACAAGCAAATGAATCACTTTCTCTCGCTGTCAACCACCACCATCATCAGTAGCGTCATCACTGCCATCCTCGTCGTCATTATCGAAAGGGTTCAGGTGATTGACATCGTCAAGGCGCCAACAGCAATGTCGTAATGATTTCTTACCTAGAGAGATAACGCTATTGATTTCTTACCTAGAGAGATAACGCTATTGATTTCGTACCTAGAGAGATAACGCTATTGGTTTCTTACCTAGAGAGATAACGCTATTGGTTTCTTACCTAGAGATAACGCTATTGATTTCTTAGCTAGAGAGATAACGCTATTGATTTCTTACCTAGAGAGATAACGCTACTAGCGCCATTGTCAGGACAGGAAAGAGAGAAGACGTGTGCGATGTGGACGCAAGACATGGAATCTGGTAACACGCCACGAGACACAAAGCTCGGTGGCCCCTGCTGGGCTATGCTAGAATTCGTTTTGATTCAATCAAGGGTTGTACGATATCACATTGCACGGGTTGGTTAGACAGAATGAAGGAGCAGGAGCGTGGCTGACGGATGTTTTCTCTTTTGGTGGCTGATGGCACAGCATCCTTCCACGAAGTGCTGGCCACCATGACGTAAGCATCTTGCCACTGGAGCTGTGCTTTGGGTTGTCTGTCGGTTGTGGGTGGTCGGCTGGTAGGGCCATACTTCTTTTCCTTCGCTCTTTTTCACACTCTTTTCTGCCCTCTGGCCTGATATCACCGCTTATGGTGGACAGGGGTAAGTTTCAATCCATCAAGCTACAGTCTGCCAATTATGCGTCATGGGCTACCGGGTATTCGTGTTGGATTTGGATGGCACCCGTTGCCACAGTTTTAAACTTACGTCTTGCGGTAATGGTAATGTGGTCACACTTACGTCTTGCGGTAATGGTAATGTGGTCACACTTACGTCTTGCGGTAATGGTAATGTGGTCACACTTACGTCTTGCGGTAATGGTAATGTGGTCACACTTACGTCACACGGCTTTTCCGGCGGTTAGTAGCAGCATGCGGCAAAGACTGCAACGCAAAGTTGGGTGTAAAATAAGACACATCGATAATGTCTGTCTG
>JAXRKP010002671.1:10000-17500 GCA_037039925.1 Doris montereyensis | reverse complement strand
CGGCTGAAGTTTGCTGAATGGTTTCAATGAGCAGTAGGCGACGGCTGATAGTTTGCTGAATGGTTTCAATGAGCCTTAGGCGACGGCTGATAGTTTTCCAAAGGTTTAAATGGGAAATAGACAACGGCTTCCAGTTTTCCAAAGGGTTTAAATGGAAACAGACAACGGCTGATAGTTTTCAAAGGGTTTAAATGGGAAACAGACAACGGCTGATAGTTTTCCAAAGGGTTGAAATGGGAAACAGACAACGGCTGATATTTTTCCAAAGGGTTTAAATGGGAAACAGACAACGGCTGATAGTTTTCCAAAGGGTTGAAATGGGAAACAGACAACGGCTGATAGTTTTCAAAGGGTTTAAAGGGGAAACAGACAACGGCTGATAGTTTTCCAAAGGGTTTAAATGGGCAGTAGGTGACAGCTGATAGTTTTCTTAAAGGTTTCAATGGGCACTAGGCGACGGCTGAAAGTTTTTAAAGGTTTCAATGGGCATTAGGGGACGGCTGATAGTTGTCTTAAAGGTCTCAATGGGCATTAGGGGACGGCTGATAGTTTTCTTAAAGGTTTCAATGGGCTGTAGCGGCGGCTGATAGTTTTCTTAAAGGTTTCAATGGGCACTAGGCGACGGCTGATAGTTTTTCTTAAAGGTTTCAATGGGCATTAGGCGACGGCTGATAGTTTTCTTAAAGGTTTCAATGGGCACTAGGCGACGGTTGATAGTTTTCTTAAAGGTTTCAATGGGCACTAGGCGACAGATAGTTTTCTTAAAGGTTTCAATGGGGACTAGGCGACGGCTGATAGTTTTTTTAAGGGTTTCAATGGGCTGTAGGCGGCGGCTGATAGTTTTCTTAAAGGTTTCAAAACTGGGCACTAGGCGGGACTGGCTGATAGTTTTCTTAAAGGTTTCAATGGGCACTAGGCGACGGCTGATAGTTTTCTTAAAGGTTTCAATGGAAACTAGGCGACGGCTGATAGTTTTCTTAAAGGTTTCAATGGAAACTAGGCGACGGCTGATAATTTTCTTAAAGGTTTCAATCAATGATGGGAAAGGTTTCAGGGGACGGCTGATAGTTTTCTTAAAGTTTCAATGGAAACTAGGCGGCAGCTGATAGTTTTCTTAAAAGGTTTCAATGGAAACTGGCGACGGCTGATAGTTTTCTTAAAGGTTTCAATGGAAACTGGGTACTGATAATTTTTTTAAGGGTTCAATGGGCTGTGGCGGCGGCTGATAGTTTTCTTAAAGGTTTCAATGGGGACTAGGTGATGGCTGACATTGTTTCTAAAAATGAAGTTTCAATTGTACTAGGCAGTGTCTGATAGTTTTGTAAAAAGTTTCAATGGACACTAGGCGACTGTTGGTAGTTTTGTAAAAGGTTTCAATGGACACTAGGCGATTGTTAGTAGTTTTCTAAAAGGTTGCAATGGACACTAGGCACTGGCTGATTTTTTCTAAAAAGTTTCAATGGACACTAGGCGACTGTTGGTGGTTTTTCTAAAGGGTTTCAATGGACAGTATACGACGATTGGTAGTTTTGTAAAGGGTTTCAATGGACACTGGCGACGATTGATAGTTCTGTTTTCAATAGACAGTATGCAACGATTGATTTCTGTAAAGGGTTTCAATGGACAGTATGCGACGATTGATAGTTCTGTAAAGGTTTCAATGGACAGTATGCGACGATTGATAGTTCTGTAAAGGGTTTCAATGGACACTGCGACGATAGATAGTTCTGTAAAGGTTTCAATAAGCACCTAGGCGACGATTGATAGTTCTGTAAAGGTTTTCAATGGACAGTATGCGACGATTGATAGTTCTGTAAAGGTTTCAATGGACACTGCGACGATAGATAGTTCTGTAAAGGGTTTCAATGGACACTATGGCGACGATTGATAGTTCTGCAAAGGGTTTCAATGGACAGTATGCGACGATTGATAGTTCTGTAAAGGGTTTCAATGGACAGTATGACGATTGACGATTTCAATGATATGCGACGATTGATAGTTTTCTGTAAAGGGTTTCAATGGACAGTATGCGACGATTGATAGTTCTGTAAAGGGTTTCAATGGATACTAGGCGACGATTGATAGTTTCTAAAGGGTTTCAATGAATATTCGACGACGAGTGATATTTTTTGTAAAGGTTTCAATGAACACTGCGACGATTGATAGTTCTGTAAAGGTTTCAATGCACACTGGCGACGATTGCTAGTTCTGTAAAGGGTTTCAATGAATATAAGGCGACGATTGATAGTTCTGTAAAGGGTTTCAATGGACACTGCGACGATTGACAGTTCTGTAAAGGGTTTCAATGGATACTAGGCGACGATTGATAGTTCTGTGAAGAGTTTCAATGGACAGTTGGCGACGATTGATAGTTCTGTGAAGAGGTTCTATGGACAGTTGGCGACGATTGATAGTTCTGTGAAGAGTTCCAATGGACAGTTGGCGACGATTGATAGTTCTTGAAGAGTTTCAATGGACAGTTGGCGACGATTGATAGTTCTGTGAAGAGTTTCAATGGATACTAGGCGACGATTGATAGTTCTGTGAAGAGTTTCAATGCACGCTTGGCGACGATTGATAGTCCTGCGAAGGGTTTCAATGCACAGTTGGCGACGATTGATAGTTCTGTGAAGGGTTTCAATGGATACTAGGCGACGATTGATAGTTCTGTAAAGGGTTTCAATGGACACTGCGACGATTTATAGATCTGTGAAGAGTTCCAATGGATACAAGGCGATTGATAGTTCTGTAAATGGTTTCAATGGATACTAAGCGCCTGTTGGCAGTTCTGTAAATGGTTTCAATGGACACTAGGCGACGATTGATAGTTCTGTAAAGGGTGTCAATGGATACAAGGCGTCTGTTGGCAGTTCTGTAAATGGTTTCAATGACACTAGACGACGATTGGTAGTTCTTTAAAGGGTTTCAATGGATACCAGGCAACGAATGATAGTTCTGTAAAGGGTTTCAATGGATAGTATGCGACGATTGATAGTTCTGTAAAAAGGGTTTCAATGGAAACTAGGCGCCTGTTGGCAGGTCCAAAATGGGATTCAGCGAACAAAAGACAATGTTTGGTAGTCCTACAATGGGTGTCGATGACGACCAGGGTATAACTTCCAGTCCTGGGTATAACTTCCAGTCCTGGGTGTAACTTCCAGTCCTGGGTATAACTTCCAGTCCTGGGTAAAACTTCCAGTCCTGTGTATAACTTCCTAGTCCTGATAGAAATTAAATGTCTTACTAAAACTACAATTTCGCAAATCTCTCTTTGAGTAAATTATGTTTTAGATTTGTTTTTACATTTCCTCTTGTTATGTTGTCTGCTTATTAGTGCAACATGTGTTTTGCTTTGTTATTCTAACATGCGTATCTTTTGCTTTGACGTTGTGTAACTAGAGTCATCCACATTGTTTATCTCCCCTTCCCCTTACGTTCCGTGCGCACCACTAAAGGTGTTGACTGGCTTTTCCTATTTTCTCATCGTGTTGTGGTTGAATTCAGTGTAGTTACGGCCATACCACTAGGCAAGATGAAATGCTGTACCGGTGACATAGACTAATGTCGTGCCCTAGTGGTTCCCTTTCCCCCTACACCTCACTCCAGTGGGCTGTTGTGCAGGCGCCCTGGCTAGGTCCTACTTCTTTCCCTTCACACTTTCGCTTGGTTTCCAAGTTGCTGATTCCTTTTCATTCGCCTTGGCATCATTGAATGTCAGTCCACGGGTCAAATTTCAATTTTGGGAGGACACAGTCATTTCCAATCTGTTCTGTTCCTGCTGTGTGTCCGAGTTCCTCCAGGTGTGAAATTATGGTCTGTGGTTTGCGTGTGGCCATGTTTGACATTGTTTCCAGGTGTGAAATTATGGTCTGTGGTTTGCGTGTGGCCATGTTTGACATTGTTTCCAGGTGTGAAATTATGGTCTGTGGTTTATGTGTGGCCATGTTTGACATTGTTTCCAGGTGTGAAATTATGGTCTGTGGTTTGCGTGTGGCCATGTTTGACATTGTTTCCAGGTGTGAAATTATGGTCTGTAGTTTGCGTGTGGCCATGTTTGACATTGTTTCCAGGTGTGAAATTATGGTCTGTAGTTTGTGTGTGGCCATGTTTGACATTGTTTCCAGGTGTGAAATTATGGTCTGTAGTTTGTGTGTGGCCATGTTTGACATTGTTTCCAGGTGTGAAATAATGGTCTGTGGTTTCTTGTGGCCATGTTTGACATTGTTTCCAGGTGTGAAATTATGGTCTGTAGTTTGCGTGTGGCCATGTTTGACATTGTTTCCAGGTGTGAAATTATGGTCGGTAGTTTGCGTGTGGCCATGTTTGACATTGTTTCCAGGTGTGAAATTATGGTCTGTAGTTTGTGTGTGGCCATGTTTGACATTGTTTCCAGGTGTGAAATTATGGTCTGTGGTTTGCAGATGGCCATGTTTGACATTGTTTCCAGGTGTGAAATTATGGTCGGTAGTTTGCCTAAAACCATGTTTGACATTGTTTCCAGGTCGTGTCCAAGTCTTGTGACGATCGGTGTCTTTTTTGTTGTTGTCTGCCTTTCTTAAAACGTTTTGTTCTTTCTTGTTTGAAGAAACTCTATCTAAAACCTTGCTTGGTTTAGTGGTGCGTTTTTTGGTCTTTCTTAGCATATGGTCATTAAGTCGCCATCTTCTTTTCAAATATTGTGAGCAATGGTGGTCTGCAAGGATTCAATTGTCAGGGATCTAAGTGTTTGTAAGGATATTGTTTGGGATGGGGAGGGGAGATCACCTGGTCGTTGTGGAGAAATGAAGGGGGTCGACCTCTCAACCCAAAGGTCGGGGGTTAATCCTACCTAAAACGGTTGACAAATTTTCTTGAGTTTTTTTAAATGAAATCTACCACCCGCCCCCCCGCCCCCTCGGTCCAGGTAGGTGGATCGACATCTAGTCCCATCGGAAACGGACGACAGAAGGGAGATCGTATATGCAGATCACAACATTGTGCACGTTAAAGATCCCTTGGCTGTTAACAAGACGGTGGTGGCAAAATGAAATAATCCTACCTAAAACCTTGTGGTGGCAAAATGATAATCCTACCTAAAACCTAGTGGTGGCAAAATGAAATAATCCTACCTAAAACCTTGAGATCACTTTAGTTGTGGCAAAATGAAATAATCCTACCTAAAACCTTGAGATCACCTTAAATGGTGGCAAAATGAAATAATCCTACCCTTAAACCTACCTAAAACCCTGAGATCACTTTTAGTGGTGGCAAAATGAAATAATCCTACCTAAAACCTTGAGATCACCTTAAAATGTCATTTTAGGCAAAAATGAAATAATCCTACCTAAAACCTTGAGATCACTTTAGTTGTGGCAAAATGAAATAATCCCTAAAACCTAAAACAAAATGAAATAATCCTACCTAAAACCTTGAGATCACTTTAGTGGTGGCAAAATGAAATAATCCTACCTAAAACCTTGAGATCACCTTAAATGGTGGCAAAATGAAATAATCCTACCTAAAACCTTGAGATGGCAAAATGAAATAATCCTACCTAAAACCTTGAGATCCCTTAAATGTGGCAAAATGAAATAATCCTAAAACCTGAGATCACCTTAAATTGGCAAAATGAAATCACCTTCACCTTAGTTGTGGTAAAATGAAATAATCCTACCTAAAACCTTGAGATCACTTTAGTGGTGGCAAAATGAAATAATCCTACCTAAAACCTTGAGATCACCTTAGTGGCAAAATGAAATAATCCTACCTAAAACCTTGAGATCACTTTATGAAAATAAATCCTACCTAAAACCTTGACACTTTAGTGGTGGCAAAATGATCACCTAAAACCTTCACCTTAGTGGTGGTAAATGAAATAATCCCTAAAACCTTGAGATCACTTTAGTGGTGGCAAAAAATAATCCTTAAAACCTTGAGATCACTTTAGTGGTGGCAAAATGAAATAATCCTACCTAAAACCTTGAGATCACTTTAGTGGTGGCAAAATGAAATAATCCTACCTAAAACCTTGAGATCACTTTAGTGGTGGCAAAATGAAATAATCCTACCTAAAACCTTGAGATCACCTTAGTGGTGGCAAAATGAAATAATCCTACCTAAAACCTTGAGATCACCTTAGTGGTGGTTTTGGCTAAATCAAATCAAGTCAAAACTATTGGTTGGAAGGAAGGGGGAGGATTGGAAGGTTCGGGGCAGGGGAGGGGGAAGGGCTAGTCCCTGTATCTTTAACAGGCTTGGTCTGATGCCCTGATGGCATTATATTAGTAAAAGAATCAATGGGGCCCTGTTGATATGTTGAAGGTCCGTCGGTTGTTGAAAGAGACGAGTCCAGCTACCAAGTTCCAGTGCCGGTTGTTTCAACGAGATGGTGTGATCACCGCTCATGGTAAACAGGGTTAATATCTCCTAACCAGGTGGAGCATTATTGCTGAATCGCCGGCGGTTTTCGGTGCTGGGCATTGAAATTACAGGGTGGCCGCGATGGTTGGTTGTCGTTACTGCCAGGATGTCTGGAATAACCCTGCTTTTGTTTTTAATTGGGGTGGGGGGGTGTGAGATGTGACGACACGACATGGGTAAGCATCGTCTACCCACTAGCAGCATGTAGCCCTTTGCACGTGTCTTCCAGTGAGTTATGTCCCCTGCATTCCTCTGCCACGTTGCGCCCATGTGTGTTCTTATATATCATCATGTCGGTATCTTCCTGTGTTTCTGTGTCCATTTCCTACCGCCATTCTGTACGTCTCTTGTCCATCTACGGACTGCAGCCCGTTTCGATTTTTGTATGAGTGAGTGTTTGAGGACGTCAGTGACCCCTGTGGTTTCCCGTATATTAAATTTAAATGCAGAAGAGATCTTATCTTGGAGTTTGCTGTGTAGCACATTTCTCTCCATTGCTCTCTGGGTGGTTTGCACTTCTTTAGTTTCTTCGACACTTGTCAGGTGTGATACCCGTATGTCATAATGAGTAGCACACATTGAGTGAAGGTTTTTTCTCTTCATGGACGCAGGGAGATGTTTGTCTTGAAAACTGTCTGTTTGTCCCAAAAAACCTGAACGGGCCATTTGTAGTGTTGCCTTCCGTTTTGTATTCGGAATATCGGTTTAGTTTTTTGTCCATGGTATGTATACTTTGCCTCTCTTTGAATGACCTTATTTTCTATTTTTATCTCATTGTGGAGTTGGAGTCCAATTTTACGACTTTGTGAGTTGAGTTTGTCAATGCCTGTAAGTGTAACTAGGTTTATCTCCTTGTCTGTACTCACAAGGACATCATTGGCAAATTTGGCTCTTTGAGATGGTCTCCATCCACGTTGACACGTGTGTTAAATCGACCTGTTTGAACATTTGCTCTTCTAGGACCATTGTAAAGAGCCTTGGATAGATAAGGTGCCCCTGTCTTACTCTTTTTTATCTTTGAATTTGTCTGACACATGGTTGTCTAGGTGTATTCCGGCAGATGCATTTTCATATATGCGTTCTAGCAAATGTTAATATGGT
>JAXRKP010002671.1:0-5000 GCA_037039925.1 Doris montereyensis | reverse complement strand
GCTCCATGATAACATCTCCCCTTTCAGGAATTTACCCACAAATCAACACTCCCATCTCTCCCCACCATAATTTAATCTTTAATCACGTGTCTTCACATCATCATCACCACCACCACCACCACCATCACCATCACAACTGCTCTCCCTCAACTCAAGGCTGGAGGTGACCAAGGTCAGGAGGACCCGAAACACGCAGGCGCTGCTCATCGCGCCCTTTTTCACGTCGGCCAAGTTCATCCAGCTGGTGGTATTCAGCGTGCTGACCGCGGTCGCGCACCTGCCGCTGACCGCATACCGGCTGTTCCTGACCATCGGGCTGGTCCTCTCCATCCGCCTCTCCCTCACGCTCTTCCTGCCCTTCGCTATCATGCATATTTCGGAGATGTCCGTCGTCCTTCGTCGGGTCAAGGTCAGTTGTTTTTTGGGGGCTGTTCTTTTTTTTTTTGGGGGGGGGTTTTTTTTCTGTGTGTGGGAGTGGGGTGGGGTGGGGAGGGTGTTGCCATTGTTGAGACGGAGCTATGATGAGGACGTACAGCTAAACGACTTATTGTTATGATTATTTTTTATTTTCGTTTCAAATTATTATTGTTATTTATTATTATTATTATTATTATTATTATTATTATTATTATTATTATTATTGTTATTATTATTATTATTATTATTATTATTATTATTATTATTATTATTATTGTTATTATTTTTTGGAAACTACTTCCCTCCGGCCTTCCTTCTCCCCCCTTTTTTCTCTCTCTCCATTTCCAAGTGTACGCGGTGCGTAAACAAGGATTGCGTGGTGCGTAAACAAGGATTGGGTGGTGCGTAAACAAGGGATTGCGTGAAGTGCGTAAACAAGGATTGCGTGGTGCGTAAACAAGGTTGCGTGAAAGTAAACAAGGATTGGGTGGTGCGTAAACAAGGATTGCGTGGTGCTAAACAAGGATTGGGTGGTGCTAAACAAGATTGCAAACAAGGATTGCGTCCAAACAAGGATTGCGTGGTGCGTAAACAAGGATTCGCGTGGTGCGTAAACAAGGATTGTCATGTAAACAAGGATTGGGTGGTGCGTAAACAAGGATTGCGTGGTTAAGTAACAAGGATTGCGTGGGTGCGTAAACAAGGATTGGGTGGTGCGTAAACAAAAAGGATTGCGTGGTGCGTAAACAAGGATTATGTGGTGCGTAAACAAGGATTGGGTGAATGCGTAAACAAGGATTGCGTAAAACAAGGATTGCGTGGTGCGTAAACAAGGATTGCGTGAATGCGTAAACAAGGATTGCGTAAACAAGGATTGCTGTGCAAGGATTGCGTGAAAACATGGATTGATTGCAAGGATTGAGTGGTGCGTAAACAAGGATTGCGTTGACATTGAACACAAAGGTGGTGGGGTGTATCTCTGTTCAATGTCCAAGTAATTCGCTGATTATGCGTCTTGCATTACGAATCACGCCAATTATACACTTGGAAACGGGACTTAATGAAAGAAATTGGACGGATGGGATAGAGGGGCGCGTTAAAAACCCAATAATATATTCAATTTTTAAAATAATAGGGTAGGGGGAGGGTGGGAAGGGTAAGATGGATGTCGAAATGCTAAGCTAGTTATTGCCCAACCCATCTTAGAACAAAAATGAAAAACAGAAAGAACAAAATAGCTGACGAAAATATTAGTTAGATATCAATGTTTCTTAATTTTGCGTTGAAATTGAATATTTCAATCAGATTTCCCCCTCCTCCATATTTGTACTTTGATACTGCCATTTTAGCTACCGATAATATTCTATTTATCTCCTGAATTTCAGTTCGGAATATTCCACTTGCAAATGTTAATCCAAGTAATATGTCCTTCCTTTCTAGAACAATTCGTTTACCTAATTTCATAGAAAGTCCGTCTTAAATGGTCTTCCATAGATTTGTTGTTTTCGAGCAGTCTACAAAGAAATGTACAATCCATTTCTGAGCAAAACGAACAATGTGGGGAGTCGCGAATTCCCATTTTGTGTAGTAAAATATTTGTTGGATAAATATTGTTCAGTATTTTCCACTGCAATGCTCTCAATCTTATTTCTTTTATCTCAACGCATCCTAATCTCCAATGTTTATTTGTGATATTAACGTCTAACCTTCGGAGCCACAGATTTTCTGTGTATGATCTTTCGGTTCCTTTCATCAGTTTTAGGAATCCCTTTCTTCCAATTTCTCCAACTGGTTCACCTCTATAAAGGATTTGCTTAGGACTTATCGTCCTATCTTCGTGTCGAAGCCTCTCTTTTGGTAGCCAATTGTATATTAGCCAATAATCTAATACTCCCCGTGGATAATTACCGTATTTTTGTCTGAACTGTTAAAAATCTATTATTGCTCCGCCATTGCAAATATCTTTGATATATTTCAACCCTTTAGCTATAAGATATTTCCATGCAAAACCTTTCCAGCGTGAGTTACATTATTATTATTAGATAAAGGTTGGAGGAAAATAGTAGCTTCTTTTTCTTTATATCTCTCTTGCTGAAATTATGTTTTGTCCATGTCTTTAGTACCCAAAGTCAAAATTCATTGTGGATAAGGGACGTACCTTGAAATTGTTTCAGAGAAACATTTTGCTTCAAAAGCTGTTAGTCCGCCAACGAGTGATAAAATTGTTTCAATCAATTTTTTAAAGCAGTCTTCCTCTGATTCAATGAATTTCTCGGCCCAATCTGATAGGTATGCGTCTTGTATTTCTAGAATATTTGACATGTTAAGCCCATCTCCCAGGACTGAACATAACGCTTCTTTTTATTTGTTCAATTGCTCCTCTGTTTGTATATCTCTTTTGCCATATAAACTTTAAAAATATTCGATATATGTCTGATAAAATTTTATCGGGAATACCAATACTTCTCATCACATAGGTCAACTGACTGAGAGCGAACGTTTTAAGTATTTGAATTTTACCCCATTATCGACAGATTTATTTTTTTTGCTCACTGTGTCAATATACATTTAATTGTGTTAATTCTTTTATGACAATTTTGTTGCAATGCTGTTGACAATTCTTGCTGGTTATATATTGCCCTTGCCTTTTTGATTCCCTGGCTGATTTGTTCTCCTAGTTTGCCCTCTGCGTTAATCATTACTTCTGGGTAATTGTAGCTTTGAACTTGTTTTAAATTCTCCCAGCCCAATTGTTGTAGCTTCGCTAGTCACTTGCAGTGTTTTGGTTTTCTTTGCATTTACTCTCATTCCTCTTTTATTTAGTTCAATTTTCATCAGGTTGATATTCGACTGAAGGTCACTTTCTGATTTTCCAAACAGAACTAAATCATGGGCAAAATAGAAGCATTGATGCATTTACTGGTTTAAGCTTCCAAATACCTACATTCGTTTTCTTCATTATTTAGGATGCGTTTGCGACTGAATCCATAAATGTGATAAACAAAAGAGGACTTAGAACACAACCCTGTCTTACTCCTATATCAGCATCAAATTCTGCAGATATGTTTCAGCTACTCACTGCACATGTTGGTTTATTGTAAAAACTTTTAATGTCTTCTTTTAAATTTTGCTCTACATTGTGTTCTTTTAAGGAATGTCATAGTCCGTCCCTCCTCACAGTGTCAAATGCCTTTTTTGAGTCAATAAAACACAGGTGCAAGTCAATGTTTCTCTCAAGGAATTTTTCTATTATTTGTCTAATTGTAAATTTGTGGTCTTGTACACTTCTTCCTGGTCTAAATCCACTCTGGTGCTCTTCAATCTGATCCTCTACTCTTTCCTTTATCTCATTTCCAGTATCCTGGCATATACTTTACCTAGAACGCTAAGTAGTGATATTCCTCTATAGTTTGAGTATTCCATAGTTGATCTTTTCTTATGTATTTGTACTCCCGTTCCCTTTCCAGTCGTCTGGCACCTGTTTGACTTCCATATTTGTTGGCATATTGTCTGCCTCTCTCCTTGGTTTTTAATCATTTCTGGATAAACTTGATCTGCTCTGGGGCTTTTCCTAATTTCACTTTTCTTATAGTTGTTTGGATTTCTTCCATTGGTATATCTACATCTTCAGCTGTCTCCCTCTGGGTTACTTGTTACTCTTACTAATTGATATGTACTCCTTGTTTCATGGCGTTCTGGTGGGGATTATGTAATTGGTGAAAATGCTTTCTTCATGTTTCCATGATTTCGCTGTCTTCTTTCATTATTTCTCCTTTGGCATTCATAATTTGTCGTATGGGGCATGCTTTGGTCTTTCTCATGCTCTTTATTGCCCCCCCACCAGAACAGCTTTTGATTTGCTTGATAGCTTTCTTGAGTCTTTGTCCAAACTCTTCCCATTGCTCTTGTTTTGCTTTCCTAGCTTCCTCTTTGGCGGTAGTTCTTTTATTCACGAATCTATCCTATCCTCTGGTCTCTTTGTTTGCAAGTATTTCTTCCAGGCATCCTTCTTTTCTTTGATCTTAGTCTTGACGTTCTCTTTCACCATGCTGTTCTTTTCCTATCTCCTTTAATTTGTTTCTTACCACATACCTCTTCAGTACAACTGAGGAGTGTTTATTTATACATTTGCCACTTTCTTCTATTGTGCTATCATTCAGATCCATCTGTCTTTCACTGATAAATCTTTTTATCCTAGATTGGTATACCTGTTTTACTACTGGTTTATTTAGTTCCTCTATTTTGAGTTTAGTAGCTTTCTTCTCTTTCAGTCAGTAATCTCATTTTGGCCATCACTAAGTGATGATCACTAAATATTTCAGCTCCTCCCTGTTTACTCTTGCATCCAATGTACTGTAAAAAAGGGAGCTGTTAATCTTATGTAGTCTATCATTGACTTTTCACACTGTCTTCATTTACTCTTGTATATTTGTGAATATCTTTATGAGGAAAAAAAGGTGTTAGCTATTTTCATGTTATTCTTTTATGCAAAAATCTATTAGTCTCTCTCTCCATTTAGAGAAGTTGTTGTCTCTCCTTCTTTACATATTACTCCTCCTGACGTTTCTACATTGTTGCCTACT
>JAXRKP010002670.1:0-37500 GCA_037039925.1 Doris montereyensis | reverse complement strand
CTTTATCTTTACCTTTACCTTTATCTTTATCTTTATCTTTATCTTTATCTTTATTATTAATACATGCGTTTTTTCATTCCGTTACAGAGTTTGGAATCTGAGCTGTTCCCTCAATCCTCTTTCAGCGACGGTAGTTTTGGCATGAATGGAATGGATGGTGATGTCAGTATTGGTATTCTAACAGGCTTGAGAGAGTTTCACCACGACACCCGCTTGCTTGCTGTTGATTCCCAGTTTGCTTTTCATCCGGGCTTCGACGAGGAAATCGAGGGAAGTCATGACGTCATTTCCGACACACGCCAAATGAAAGTCCAATCTCGTTGTCAACTTGTAGCGAGGATTATGGTTCAATTATCTGAACGTAAGTTACACCATTGTTCACTTCATGTAAGTCTTATACAGAAGTCATTATTTTTATAAAACAACACTGTTCACTTCATGTAAGTCTTATACAGAAGTCATTATTTTTATAAAACAACACTGTTCACTTCATGTAAGTCTTATACAGAAGTCATTATTTTATAAAACAACACTGTTCACTTCATGTAAGTCTTATACAGAAGTCATTATTTTTATAAAACAACACTGTTCGCTTCATGTAAGTCTTATACAGAAGTCATTATTTTTATAAAACAACACTGTTCACTTCATGTAAAGTCTTATACAGAAGTCATTATTTTTATAAAACAACAATGCACGCACTAAAATATGTGCCTCTCAACAATCTAATAAAAATTTAAAATCGACATTCCTCTATGCATAGCTACATTCTAGTCAAGTCTATTCACGCTGTAAACGCTCACTACTGCTATCAATATCAATACCATTGTTGTATTAATTACTACCAAGCACTACTACTATCAATATCAATACCATTATTGTATTAGTACTATGACACTCTCACTACTACTATCCCAATAATAATATCATTATTGTATTAGTACTATGACCTCTCCTGCTACTACTATCAATATCAATACCATTATTGTATTAGTACTATGACACTCTCACTACTACTATCAATATCAATATCATTATTGTATTAGTACTATGACACTCTCACTACTGCTATCAATATCAATATCATTATTGTATTAGTACTATGACACTCTCACTACTACTATCAATATCAATACCATTATTGTATTAGTACTATGACACTCTCACTACTACTATCAATATCAATACCATTATTGTATTAGTACTATGACACTCTCACTACTACTATCAATATCAATACATTATTGTATTAGTACTATGACACTCTCACTACTACTATCAATATCAATACCATTATTGTATTAGTACTATGACACTCTCACTAGTACTATCAATATCAATACCATTATTGTATTAGTAATATGACACTCTCACTACTACTATCAATATCAATACCATTATTGTATTAGTACTATGACACTCTCACTACTACTATCAATATCAATACCATTATTGTATTAGTACTATGACACTCTCACTAGCTATCAATATCAATACCATTGTTGTATTAGTACTATGACACTCTCACTATACTATCAATATCAATATTATTGTATTAGTACTATGACACTCTCACTAGTACTATCAATATCAATACCATTATTGTATTAGTACTATGACACTCTCACTACTACTATCAATATCAATACCATTATTGTATTAGTACTATGACACTTTCACTAGTACTATCAATACCATGCTATGACACTCTCACTACTCTATCAATACCATTATTGTATTAGTACTATGACACTCTCACTAGTACTATCAATACCATTATTGTATTAGTACTATGACACTCTCACTAGTACTATCAATATCAATACCATTATTGTATTAGTACTATGACACTCTCACTAGTACTATCAATATCAATACCATTATTGTATTAGTACTATGACACTCACTTAGTACTATCACTCTCACTAGTACTATCAATACCATTATTGTTTTAGTACTATGACACTCTCACTAGTACTATCAATATCAATACCATTATTATTGTATTAGTACTGTGACACTCTCACTGACTATCAATACCATTATTAGTACTGTGACACTCTCACTAGTACTATCAATTTATTGTATTAGTACTATGACACTCTCACTAGTACTATCAATATCAATACCATTATTGTATTAGTACTATGATACTCACGCACTAGTACTATCAGTATCAATTATCAATATTGTATTAGTACTATGACACTCTCACTAGTACTATCAATACCATTATTGTATTAGTACTATGACATTCTCACTAGTACTATCAATACCATTATTGTATTAGTACTATGACACTCTCACTAGTACTATCAATACCATTATTGTATTAGTACTATGACACTCTCACTAGTACTATCAATACCATTATTGTATTAGTACTATGACACTCTCACTAGTACTATCAATACCATTAGTTGTATTAAAGTACTGTGACACTCTCACCATACTATCAATACCATTATTGTATTAGTACTATGACACTCTCACTACTACTAACAATATCAATACCATTATTGTATTAGTACTATATATACCATTATTGTATTAGTACTATGGTACTCTCACTAGTACTATATATACCATTATTGTATTAGTACTATGATACTCTCATTAGTACTATATATACCATTATTGTATTAGTACTATGACACTCTCATTAGTACTATCAGTATCAATACCATTATTGTATTGGTACTATGACACTCTCACTAGTACTAGCAATATTGATACCATTATTGTATTAGTACTATGACACTCTCACTAGTACTATCAATATCAATACCATTATTGTATTAGTACTATGACACTCTCACTAGTACTATCAGTATCAATACCATTATTGTATTAGTACTATGGCACTCTCACTAGTACTATCAGTACCATTATTGTATTGGTACTATGGCACTCTCACTAGTACTATCAATATCATTATTGTATTGGTACTATGGCACTCTCACTAGTCACATATCAGTATGGCAGACCTCTCACGCATCAGTATCTCCGTGTTGGTACTATGACACTCTCACTAGTACTATCAGTATCAATACCATTATTGTATTGGTACTATGACACTCTCACTAGTACTATCAGTATCAATACCATTATTGTGTTGGTACTATGACACTCTCATTAGTACTATCAATATCAATACCATTATTGTATTAGTACTATGACACTCTCACTAGTACTATCAATATCAATACCATTATTGTGTTGGTACTATGACACTCTCACTAGTACTATCAATATCAATACCATTATTGTGTTGGTAGTATGACACTCTCACTAGTACTATCAATATCAATACCATTATTGTGTTGGTACTATGACACTCTCACTAGTACTATCAGTATCAATACCATTATTGTATTAGTTCTATGACACTCTCACTAGTACTATCAATATCAATACCATTATTGTATTAGTACTATGACACTCTCACTAGTACTATCAGTATCAATACAATTATTGTATTAGTACTATGACACTCTCACTAGTACTATCAATATCAATACCATTATTGTATTAGTACTATGACAGTCTCACTAGTACTATCAATACCATTATTGTTTAGTACTATGACACCCTCACTAGTACTATCAATACCATTATTGTATTAGTACTATGACACTCTCACTAGTACTATAAATATCAATACCATTATTGTATTAGTACTGTGACACTCTCACTAGTACTATCAATACCATTATTGTATTAGTACTATGACCTCTCACTAGTACTATCAATACCATATTGTATTAGTACTATGACACTCAATTAGCAATTATCAATACCATTATCGTATTAGGCTTTATGATACATCCTCGCCAGTACTATCAATACCATTATTGTATTAGTACATGACACCTTTCAATTAGTACTATCAATATCAATACCATTATTGTATTAGTACTTATGACACTCACTAGCATAATTGTATTACATGACACTCACTTAATAATTAAGGATTATTACATTAGTACTATGACACTTTACCAGTTATTAGTACTATCCATTATCAATACCATTATTGTATTAGGTATACCATGACACTCTCACTAGTACTATCAGTATCATACCATTATTGTATTAGTACTATGGTACAATTTCAATTTCAGTACTATATATCAATACCATTATTGTATTAGTACTACAGACACTCTCAATAGTACTATCAGTATCGATACCATTATTGTATTAGTACTATGACACTCTCACTACTGCTATCAATATCAATACCATTATTGTATTAGTACTATGACGCTCTCACTAGTACTATCAATACCATTATTGTATTAGTAATATGACACTCTCACTAGTACTATCAATACCATTATTGTATTAGTACTATGACACTCTCACTAGTACTATCAATACCATTATTGTATTAGTACTATGATATTCTGACTAGTACTATCAATACCATTATTGTATTAGTACTATGACACTCTCACTAGTACTATCAATATCAATACCATTATTGTATTAGTACTATGACACTCTCACTAGTACTATCAATATCAATACCATTATTGTATTAGTACTATGACACTCTCACTAGTACTATCAATACCATTATTGTATTAGTACTATGCCACTCTCACTAGTACTATCAATACCATTATTGTATTAGTACTATGACACTCTCACTAGTACTATCAATATCAATACCATTATTGTATTAGTACTATGACACTCTCACTAGTACTATCAGTATCAATACCATTATTGTATTAGTACTATGATATTCTCACTAGTACTATCAGTATCAATACCATTATTGTATTAGTACTATGACACTCTCACTAGTACTATCAGTATCAATACCATTATTGTATTAGTACTATGACACTCTCACTAGTACTATCAATATCAATACCATTATTGTATTAGTACTATGACACTCTCACTAGTACTATCAATACCATTATTGTATTAGTTCTATGACACTCTCACTAGTACTATCAGTATCAATACCATTATTGTATTAGTACTATGACACTCTCACTAGTACTATCAATATCAATACCATTATTGTATTAGTACTATGACACTCTCACTAGTACTATCAATATCAATACCATTATTGTATTAGTACTATGACACTCTCACTAGTACTATCAATACCATTATTGTATTAGTTCTATGACACTCTCACTAGTACTATCAATACCATTATTGTATTAGTACTATGACACTCTCACTAGTACTATCAATACCATTATTGCATTAGTACTCATGACACTCTCACTGGTACTATCAATATCCATTATTATTGTATTAATACCATGACACTTCACTATACTATCACTATCAATACCATTGTATTAGTACTTTTACACTTACTATCAGTATCAATACCATTATTGTATTAGTACGATATTCTCACCAGTACTATCATATCAATACCATTATTGTATTAGTACTTCAGACACTTCACTAGTAATTATCAGTATCAATACCTATCATTGTAATAGGCAATTAAGCGACATCTTCACTAGTACTATCAATACCATTATTGTATTAGTAATTATGATATTCTCAATTAGTACTATCAATATCAAAACCATTATTGTATTAGGTACCTATGACACTCTACCAGTACACAATACCATTGTATTAGTTCTATCAATTAAAGTACTATCAGTATCAATACCATTATTGTATTAGTACTTCATGACACTCACTAGTACTATCAATATCAATACCATTATTGTATTAGTACTATGATACCTCACCAGTACTATCAGTATCAATACCATTATTGTATTAGTACTCATGACATTGTCACTAGTACTATTATCAATACCATTATTGTATTAGTACTATGACACTACCACTAGTACTATCAGTTTCAATAACATTAGTTATATTAGTATGATATTCATGATACCTTATTGTATTAGTACCATACACCTACCACCAGTACTATCAGTATCAATACCATTATTATATTAGTACTATGACACTCACTAGTACTATCAATATCAATACCATTATTGTATTAGATATTCTATTACACTTACTAGTACTATCAGTATCAATACCATTATTGTATTAGTACTACATCTCAAGTACTATCAATACCATTATATTGACACCACCATCAGTACTATCAATTTCAATACCATTGTACACTACACTAGTACTATCAATATCAATACCATTATTGTATTAGTACTATGACACTCTCACTAGTGCTATCAGTATCAATACCATTATTGTATTAGTACTATGACACTCAATCATCAGTACTATCAATACCATTATCGTATTTGCACTATGATACCTTCGCCAGTACTATCAATACCATTATTGTATTAGTACTATGACAGTCTCACTAGTACTATCAATACCATTATTGTATTAGTACTATGACACTCTCACTAGTACTATCAATACCATTATTGTATTAGTACTATGACACTCTCACTAGCACTACCAATACCATTATTGTATTAGTACTATGACACTCACTAGTACTATCAATACCATTATGGTATTAGTAATATGACACTCACTAGTACTATCAATATCAATACCATTGTTGTATTGGTACTATGACACTCACTAGTACTATCAATATCCATACCATTATTGTATTAGTACTATGACACTCTCACTAGTACTATCAATATCAATACCATTATTGTATTAGTACTATGACACTTATTGCTACTAGTACTATCAATATCAATACCATTATTGTATTAGTACTATGACACTCACTAGTACTATCAATATCAATACCATTGTTGTATTAGTACTATGACACTCTCACTAGTACTATCAATATCAATACCATTATTGTATTAGTACTATGACACTACCACTAGTACTATCAATATCAATACCATTATTGTATTAGTACTATGACACTCTCACTAGTACTATCAATATCAATACCATTATTGTATTAGTACTATGATACTCTCACTAGTACTATCAATACCATTATTATATTAGTACTATGATACTCCACCAGTACTATCAATATCAATACCATTATTGTATTAGTACTATGATACCACTACTAGTACTATCAATATCATTATTGTATTAGTACTATGATACTCTCACTAGTACTATCAGTATCAATACCATTATTGTATTAGTACTATGATACTCTCACTACTACTATCAGTATCAATACCATTATTGTATTAGTACTATGATACTCACTAGTACTATCAGTATCAGTATCATTGTTGTATTAGTTCTATGATACTCTCCTAGTACTATCAGTATCAATACCATTATTGTATTAGTACTATGAAACTCTCACTACTACTATCAGTATCAATACAATTATTGTATTAGTTCTATGATACTCTCCTTAGTACTATCAATTCCATTACTATGATACTCTCACTAGTACATTGTACTACAAATACTAGTGTTGTATAAATATTATGATACTTTCACTAGTACATTGTACTACAAATACCATTATTGTATAAGTACTATGATACTCTACAAGTACTATCAATTCCATACGAATATCATTATTGTATTAGTAATCGTACTATGATACCCTGACTAGTGCATTGTACTACCAAACGAATATCGTTAATAGTACTTGATACTCTCACTAGTACATTGTACTACCAATGCCAATATTGTATTAGTACTATGATACTCACTAGTACATTGTACTACCAATGCCATTATTGTATTAGTACTATGATACTCTCACTAGTACATTGTACTACCAATGCCATTATTGTATTAGTACTATGATACTCTCACTAGTTCATTGTACTACCAATGCCATTATTGTAATAGTACTATGATACTCTCACTAGTTCATTGTACTACCAATGCCAATATTGTATTAGTACTATGATACTCTCACTAGTACATTGTACTACCAATGCCATTATTGTATTAGTACTATGATACTCACTAGTACATTGTACTACCAATACCATTATTGTATTAGTACTATGATACTCTCACTAGTACATTGTACTACCAATACCATTATTGTATTAGTACTATGATACTCTCACTAGTACATTGTACTACCAATACCATTATTGTATTAGTACTATGATACTCTCACTAGTACATTGTACTACCAATACCATTATTGTATTAGTACTATGATACTCTCACTAGTATATTGTACTACCAATGCCATTATTTTATTAGTACTATGATACTCTCACTAGTACATTGTACTACCAATGCCATTATTGTATTAGTACTATGATACTCTCACTAGTACTATCAATACCATTCGTTTCATATTATCGGATCGTGTAACCAAGCATTGTTGTGAGCATGTGGTTTGTATGACAGTATGAGTGGTCTTTCAATGAAGCAAAAACGTGTTTGACGTTGTAATTGATGTTGGAGTCAGCCGATGAACTGTTTCCCATGACATTCTACATTGGCAAACGTTAGATATACAGATGTAGTGTTATAATATATATATATATATATATATATGTATGTATGTCCATCACTTTTTCTATTGTATTGAATAGTTGAAAACAACAAGGTAATGGCGGTTTGTGTAGCCTTCACTCAGCCTACGTGTTGCCAAGCTGACTTGTAGGCTGAGTTTTCATTGGTGGAAATCTTCGAGGCTCGAACTTTCCACCAAGGCGGGATTCGGTGGTCTAGATGCAAAGAGTCGGACGCTCAACGTGAAGGTCGTTGGTTCAAGCCCCAAACATGTTAAAATGCTTTCTTGCCCTCCTCCACCCCCGCCAAATGGTCCAGGTATGTGGATCGACACCTAGTCCCATCGGAGACAGACAATACAAAGGATGTCCCGTGTGCAAATACAACACTGCACACGTTAAAGGTGCCTTACTGTTTACAGGGCAGCGCGGGGAAAGACACAATCCTACCAAAAAACCCACGAGACTCTTTTAGTTGTGTATGTGAGTAAAATCAATCAAATCAAAACAACTTTCTACCAATCACAATGCTCAATCACAAGACGCAACAATAGATTGAATACCACCTGATTAATTAGTGCTAATAACCGCATCAAACAAAGAGACTTTGCCATAAAATAATATAGCGATTTCTAGGATTCAGTATATTCTGATAATCCAGAAACATTCAGGCTTTTGAACATTTTTATAGATGAATGGATAGATTGTTCATAATTTTGGTATATTTTATCCTTTTTTTGTTGTTTTTTGCTCCAACAGGGTCAGTGTACTTCTATTAAATGCAGCTTATGGTCAAAATCTGACATCATCAGCGGTAAACAAGACAGAGTTACGATGCCGTTTTCCAGACGAAGAAGGGTTCAACGTATCAAGTGGCTCTTTGTACATTTTGAAACTGTTGTGGTATGCTGTTGACAATGACACCAGTAATGAAGAAAAAACAGTAGAGTTTGATTCAGAAATTGACTTTGGTGTCAGCAACAGGTCTCAGATGAATAAGATTTCATTCTTCTGTGACAGCTATAAGAAACACAGTCAGCCGATTGCTGTTGAAGAAAATGACAATTACTTACTGCAAAATGGAGGCTATTCATTCCCATCAGGTTTCCATGCAAATGATGCGTCCTTTTCACAGATGTCCAGTTCTTCTAGATCTTCTAGCTTTTCAAATGATGTATCCTTTTCACAGATGTCCAGTTCTTCTAGATCTTCTAGCTTTTGGGAAAGTGATGACAGCATGAGTATTGAAAGCGCATGGTCTGAACTACACGGAGAAAACATTGGACTTATTAATCGTCAATCAAACAGACTGGACATTACGACACTTGAACATTTCTCCTATTTACTCAGGATTGCACTCCCAGATTATAAAATGAATGGAAAAGGAACGAAATCACTTCAAACTTCCGCTAGCTCGTAAAGTGGTCGTATACTTCAAAAACACACTTGGTGCAAACCAAAACAAATTGAACGTAGACATCGTGAACAGTTTTTTCAAATAAGGTCAACATAACACGCCATGACGGGAAGCCACAAGAGTTTCGAAGCGTTTTTGTTACAGAAACATGAACGTTCACAGGCTACTGAAAGTGACAGGTATTTCATTTCTACAAAAGAACTTGTTGACGAAATTGATGTCAAAATATTTTCTAAGACGCTGTCAACGATGGCGTGTTCCTACGGCAGTGGCAGTGCGAGCCTGACGACAATTCACTTGGTGTCAACGTGCCCCCACGTGCTTCTCAATGGCTCAAGCTTTAATATAACGCTACAGCAAACACTCATCCACAAGGAGACGAGCCTTCGCATACAACGTCATCAGTACGTGCGTTCTACGTCAAACGTCCTTGTGTGTATCTCTGTACTGGACTCGCATGTGAAACGACTGGCGTTGAAATCCCCTCTCCCCCACACTCTATGGCTGGAAACTATTTTCACACTAATGTGTCTGCCCTCTCTATGGTGTGTCTGTTGATGGCGTTTGTTACTTACTGTATGTTTCCAGCTCTGAGGTCGATGCCAGGAAAAACAACATGTTTCTAGTCTTCTGGCTGTTCTGGGCCCAGGCATTGATTTTATTAAACTCCTTGGCGCCAAAGAACACCACAGCTTGTATCGTCATGGCAATAATTCTACACTACTCGTGGTTAGTCACCCTAGCGTGGACGTGTGTCTGTTCATTCCACATGTTCAACGTCTTCGTCATCAATAAAGGAACGCCCAATGTCAACCGTTCGCACAGATGGTATGTCGCCTTTATTCGTTGGTGTCACACGTCATTCCCTTCTAATAGTCGTGGCAGTCTGTGTCGTCCAGATATTCCACCACAGACGGTTCCTTTGGCTACGGGGGCGTGGTCTGTTACTTAAACTCCACCCTCCTCGTGGGTCTTGCCTTTGTCTTGCCCTTGGCGTTGATCCTCGTGATGAACATGGCGTTTTTCTTCTTGACGATCTTTGCCATTTCTCGAATTGAAAAATCAAAAGACAAACCGGAAACGAGAGACGAAACGTTCACATTTACGCCAGACTTTCTTCACCAGCGCCACCTGATTTTGGCTCTCCTTGCGGAAATCCCCGGATGTCAGTCACTACGCCTCCTGTCCGTGGCTGTCAACTCGTGTCAGGGGATATTTCTGTTCCTCTCTTACATCGTTAACAAGCGAGTCAAAAGATTATGGATAAAGAAAAAGAGAGGAGACAGAAGCTCGAGATCAAGCACTAGTGGAACGTCAACTACAAAACTGACTACCACAAACAGTGTGGTGTGACTGATTTCATTGCCACGTCAACTACAAAACTGACTACCACAAACAGTGTGGTGTGACAGGTTTCATTGCCACGTCAACTACAAAACTGACTACCACAAACAGTGTGATGTGACGGATTTCATTGCAACGTCAACTACAAAACTGACTACCACAAACAGTGTGGTGTGACTGATTTCATTGCAACGTCAACTACAAAAACTGACTACCACAAACAGTGTGGTGTGACGGATTTCATTGCCACGTCAACTACAAAACTGACTACCACAAACAGTGTGGTGTGACGGATTTCATTGCAACGTCAACTACAAAACTGACTACCACAAACAGTGTGGTGTGACGGATTTCATTGCAATGTCAACTACAAAACTGACTACCACAAACAGTGTGGTGTGACTGATTTCATTGCCACGTCAACTACAAAACTGACTACCACAAACAGTGTGGTGTGACGGATTTCATTGCAACGTCAACTACAAAACTGACTACCACAAACAGTGTGGTGTGACGGATTTCATTGCAACGTCAACTACAAAACTGACTACCACAAACAGTGTGGTGTGACGGATTTCATTGCAACGTCAACTACAAAACTGACTACCACAAACAGTGTGGTGTGACGGATTTCATGCCATGGCCAGTTGAGAATGATTTCCAGCTTGGTCAGACGTGTTCCTAAGGAAAATCATTTTTTCTGCGCATTTCCTCATTATTGGACCCATAATAATCTGCTCATGAGCACCGGCATCTCTTGGGGAGTAAATCCTACAACAGGCTAGTATCCATTCCAAGAGGTGATGCATTGTTACTTGTTCTGCTTCGCGTCTATAGAAACCGGGATATGCTTTGGCTTTATGGGTCGTAATGGCCTTGCAATATATTTATTTTCACTCCATGAATCTCTGGTATTAGTGGTATCAACTCAAAGTGTTCTTGCTTTAGAATTGTCACCAAATTATGTGAAAAGAAATAAATGTAAAACTTAATGTTTCTCAATCACCGTATAATAGTGTACTTATGACTTAGACTTTTTTCGCTTTCTCATCAACGCTAAATTCTCTTTATCTTTGCCCAGTATGCGTATCTTTGTTCTTTCAATTGAGGGAAGCAGTATATTTGGACCAGTAAATGAACAATTTCATTTGGATCAGTAAACGAACAACTTCATTAGGGCTAGTTGAATCAGACATGTCATTTGGACCAGTTGAATAAGACATGTCATTTGGAGTTTGTTCCTTAGTAGTCGAACATATTATGTCATTTGGACCAGTTGAATAAGACATGTCATTTGGAGTTTGTTCCTTAATAGTAGAACATATTATTTCATTTAGACCAGTTTGAATAAGACATGTCATTTGGAGTTTGTTCCTTAATAGTAGAACATATTATGTCATTTGGACCAGTTGAATGAGAAATGTCATTTGGAGTTTGTTCCTTAATAGTAGAACATCTTATGCCATTTGGACCAGTTGAATAAGACATGTCATTTGGAGTTTGTTCCTTAGTAGTCGAACACATATATCATTTGTACCAGTTGAATAAGACATGTCATTTGGAGTTTGTTCCTTAATAGTAGAACATATTATGTCATTTGGACCAGTTGAATAAGACATATCATTTGAAGTTTGTTCTTTAATAGTAGAACATATTATGTTATTTAGACCAGTTGAATGAGACATGTCATTTCGAGTTTGTTCCTTAATAGTAGAACATCTTATGCCATTTGGACCAGTTAAATAACACATGGCATTTGGAGTTTGTTCTTTAATAGTAGAACATATTATGTCATTTAGACCAGTTGAATGAGAGATGTCATTTGGAGTTTGTTCCTTAATAGTAAAACATATTATGTCATTTGGACCAGTTGAATGAGACATGTCATTTGGAGTTTGTTCCTTAATAGTAGAACATATTATGTCATTTAGACCAGTTGAATGAGAAATATCATTTGGAGTTTTTCTTTAATAGTAGAACATATGTCATTTGGACCAGTTGAATGAGACATGTCATTTGGAGTTTGTTTCTTAGTAGTCGAACACATAATGTCATTTAGACCAGTTGAATGAGACATGTCATTTGGAGTTTGTTCCTTAATAGTAGAACATATTATGTTATTTAGACCAGTTGAATAAGACATATCATTTGAAGTTTGTTCTTTAATAGTAGAACATATTATGTTATTTAGACCAGTTGAATGAGACATGTCCTTTGGAGTTTGTTCCTTAATAGTAGAACATCTTATGCCATTTGGACCAGTTGAATAACACATGGCATTTGGAGTTTGTTCTTTAATAGTAGAACATATTATGTCATTTAGACCAGTTGAATGAGACATGTCATTTGAAGTTTGTTCCTTAATAGTAGAACATATTATGTCATTTGGACATTTGTCAGGACCAGTTGAATGAGAAATGATCATTTGGAGTTTGTTCTTTAATAGTAGAACATATTATGTCATTTGGACCAGTTGAATGAGACATGTCATTTGGAGTTTGTTTCTTAGTAGTCGAACACATAATGTCATTTAGACCAGTTGAATGAGACATGTCATTTGGAGTTTGTTCCTTAATAGTAAAACATATTATGTCATTTGTACCAGTTGAATGAGACATGTCATTTGGAATTTGTTCCTTAATAGTAGAACATATTATGTCATTTAGACCAGTTGAATGAGACATGTCATTTGGAGTTTATTCCTTAATAGTCGAACATATTATGTCATTTGGACCAGTTGAATGAGACATGTCATTTGGAGTTTGTTCTTTAATAATAGTAGAACATATTATGTTATTTAGACCAGTTGAATGAGACATGTCCTTTGGAGTTTGTTCCTTAATAGTAGAACATCTTATGCCATTTGGACCAGTTGAATAACACATGGCATTTGGAGTTTGTTCTTTAATAGTAGAACATATTATGTCATTTAGACCAGTTGAATGAGACATGTCATTTGAAGTTTGTTCCTTAATAGTAGAACATATTATGTCATTTGGACCAGTTGAATGAGACATGTCATTTGGAGTTTGTTCCTTAATAGTAGAACATATTATGTCATTTAGACCAGTTGAATGAGAAATATCATTTGGAGTTTGTTCTTTAATAGTAGAACATATGTCATTTGGACCAGTTGAATGAGACATGTCATTTGGAGTTTGTTTCTTAGTAGTCGAACACATAATGTCATTTAGACCAGTTGAATGAGACATGTCATTTGGAGTTTGTTCCTTAATAGTAAAACATATTATGTCATTTGTACCAGTTGAATGAGACATGTCATTTGGAGTTTGTTCCTTAATAGTAGAACATATTATGTCATTTAGACCAGTTGAATGAGACATGTCATTTGGAGTTTATTCCTTAATAGTCGAACATATTATGTCATTTGGACCAGTTGAATGAGACATGTCATTTGGAGTTTGTTCTTTAATAGTAGAACATATAATGTCATTTGGACCAGTGGAGTGAGACATGTCATTTGGAGTTTGTTCCAGAGTAGCCGAGCATATTATTCCATTTGGACCAGTGACTCCATAAATGGAGTTTGTTCCTTAGTATTGGAACAAATTGATATTATGCCATCCATTTTATTGATTTCTTAACGTATCGAGACTTGCCTGATTACATAACAGGAGAATGTTCATTGTTTCATTTTTAAATCATATATATCTGATGTGGTTGTTTTTGTAGTAAATTTAAGCTGGAAGGAATAAACATTTGGCCACTTACAGCCTTAAAGAAAATATCTCAATTTTATTTCTGGCTCTATGTTCTTCTAAAGGTATCCATTGCAATTGGTTCCTGTTGCTTTTGTATATGTAGTTCTTTTAGTGTATGCGTAGTTGTTAGTTACAAATTGGGCGGCATTATGTTTGCACTTTCTTAATTTCTTGTATGTATGTATGTTAGTGTCGGTCCCAGACCTAGTTAACATAATCTAAGGCTGGTTTTACTAAAGCCTTGTAATACTTTCTTGTTTTCTTTTCATTTTGAGGATAGTTGTAAAGGTTTCTTCTAAGGGAGGCCACTTGAGATGTGTACTTTGTTTGGGGCTTTGACCAATAGGGAATGGGAGAGGGGGGGGGGGGCTTTGTTTTACCTCTTAGCAAGTGTTTCTGCTCATTTAATTTCCATTGTTTTTCGTTACAAAAAAACTTCATTGTTGATATTTGATAACTGTAGCGCATTGTGTAACACAGATTTTCTACTTCATTGTTGATATTTGATAACTGTAGCGCATTGTGTAACACAGATTTTCCCCTCAATAGCAATTTCTCCTATGTTGTCATCGATCGTATCGCTTATTGTCAACATTGGATACGAAACAGACAACATTGGGGTGGATTGGATACGTAAACAGACGAACATTGGGGTGGATTGGATACGTAAACAGACGAACATTGGGGTGGATTGGGGTTGGGGTGGATTGGATACGTAAACAGACGAACATTGAGGTGGATTGTATGTAAATAGACAAACATTGAAGGTAAACAACAGATGAACATTGGGGTGGATTGGATACGTAAACAGATGAACATTGAGGTGGATTGGATATGTAAATAGACAAACATTGAAGGTGGATTGGATATGTAAATTGGGGTGAGACAAACATTGAAGGATGGATTGGATTGGATATGTAAACAAACATTGGGGTGGATTGGATACGTAAACAGACAAGCATTTGGGTGGATTGGATATGTACAAACGAACATTGGGGTGGATTGGATATGTAAATAGGCGAACATTGGGGTGGATTGGATACTGTAAACAGAAAGAACCGGGTTTCAAGTTTCGACACAATATTTAACCTGCGTTCAAACCTGAGTGTTTTTCGTCAGGCAGAGCGCTCGCTCATCCGATACCGTTGTGCTCAAACGTGGGTTGTATTTCAAAAAAGTAGCTCCACTATCAATAGTATCATGCTCAGACTTTGGCGTTCCAGGACGCGTTGAACCCAAAAACACGTCCAGACTTTGGCGTTCCAGGACACGTTGAACCCAAAAACACGTCCAGACTTTGGTGTTCCAGGGCTAACGTTGAACCCAATAACACGTCCAGACCAGAGTGTTTTGTGCCTCGTGTTTTGGTGGCAAAAAATGCTCAGGTGTATACCGAATATGAGAATAGACAACGGGAGGCAGCAGGAAGAGGATGGGGGAGGGGGGGGCTGAGGCGTCCACTTGCAACACGGAAGAGCGTTGTTGTTGTTGTTGTTGAAAAGGAATCAAGACAGCGAGAAACGTCAACGAGCCAGATGGCGCGATTCCTTTCTGACTCTGAAAGAGAACATTAGCGTT
Organism: Doris montereyensis; assembly: GCA_037039925.1. Classification (NCBI taxonomy): domain Eukaryota; kingdom Metazoa; phylum Mollusca; class Gastropoda; order Nudibranchia; family Dorididae; genus Doris; species Doris montereyensis. The sequence goes on along the minus strand of JAXRKP010002670.1, from coordinate 21,022 downwards.
CACAGATATCAGCCTTCTATACAAGCATGGCCGTAGAAAAGGATGATAATGATTACTTTTTTACCACATTCTTTTTTCCAACGATGAACTACGCACTAGGTTACCGAGGGCAGGGTGATATCACGTACCGGTACAGTAATCCATACTTAGGTGAGTCAGGCTTTTCATTGCACATCTAGTGACCGGAAATGACGGAATGAGTCACAATAGCAATACAAAAGTTTCCTCGATCGCAGGCAAAACAAGCTTTTTCCAATCAATTAACATACTGACTTGCCTAAGAGTTTATTCGCCAACGACCTAAACCTTGAAATCTTCACATGGAACCTGGCGGTGGGGGTGTAGTGGCTCCTGAGTTCAGAGGTCAAAGTTTGAGATGTACAGTCTTATATATATATAGAGAGAGAGAGATATATATACATTAAAAAATCAAGAAAGTCTGAGTAATAAGTATAGCAATGATATTAGTATCTTTTGTAATAGTAATAAGTAATAGCAATGATATTAGTATATTTTGTAATAGTAATAGTAATAGCAATGATATTAGTATCTTTGTATAGTAATAAGTATAGCAATGATATTTGTATCTTTTGTATAGTAATAGTAATAGCAATGATATTAGTATCTTTTTTGTATAGTAATAAGTATAGAAATGATATTAGTATCTTTTGTATATTAGTATCTTTTGTAATAGTAATAAGTATAGCAATGATATTAGTATCTTTTGTAATAGTAATAAGTATAGAAATGATATTAGTATATTTTGTAATAGTAATAAGTATAGAAATGATATTAGTATCTTTTGTATAGTAATAAGTATAGCAATGATATTTGTATCTTTTGTATAGTAATAAGTATAGCAATGATATTAGTATCTTTTTTGTATAGTAATAGTAATAGCAATGATATTAGTATCTTTTTGTATAGTATAGTAATAGCAATGATATTAGTATCAAGTAATGATATTAGTATCTTTTGTATAGTAATAAGTATAGCAATGATATTTGTATCTTTTGTGTAGTAATATATTAGTATATTTTGTAATAGTAATAGCAATGATATTAGTATCTTTTGTATAGTAATAAGTATAGCAATGATATTTGTATCTTTTGTATAGTAATAAGATAGCAATGATACTAGTATCTTTTGTATAGTAATAGTAATAGCAATGATACTAGTATATTTTGTAATAGTAATAAGTATAGCAATGATATTAGTATCTTTTGTATAGTAATAGTAATAGCAATGATACTAGTATTTTTGTAATAGTAATAAGTATAGCAATTTTAGTATCTTTGTATAGTAATAGTAATAGCAATGATATTAGTATCTTTTGTAATAGTAATAAGTAATAGCAATGATATTAGTATCTTTTGTAATAGTAATAGTAATAAGTATAGCAATAGATATTAGTATTTTAGTATAGTAATAGTAATAAGTATAGCAATGATATTAGTATCTTTTGTATAGTAATAGTAATAGCAATGATATTAGTATCTTTTGTAATAGTAATAGTAATAACAATGATATTAGTATCTTTTGTAATAGTAATAAGTAATGATATTAGTATCTTTTGTATAGTAATAGTAATAGCAATGATATTAGTATCTTTTGTATAGTAATAATTATAGAATGATATTACTATATTTTGTAATAGTAATAAGTATAGCAATGATATTAGTATCTTTTGTATAGTAATAATAATAGCAATGAAATTAAGTATATTTTGTAATAGTAATAAGTATATGATATTAGTATATTTTGAAATAGTAATAAGTTAGCAATGATATTAGTATCTTTTGTAATAGTAATAAGTATAGCAATGATATTAGTATCTTTTGTATAGTAATAGTAATAATGAAATTTGTATAATAGTAATAAGTATAGCAATGATATTAGTATATTTTGTAATAGTAATAGTAATAGCAATGATATTAGTATCTTTTGTAATAGTAATAAGTATAGCAATGATATTAGTATCTTTTGTAATAGTAATAAGTATAGCAATGATATTAGTATCTTTTGTAATAGTAATAGTAATAGCAATGATATTAGTATCTTTTTGTAATAGTAATAAGTATAGCAATGATATTAGTATCTTTTGTATAGTAGTAGTAATAGCTTTTGTATAGTAATAGTAATAGCTTTTTGTAATAGTAATATAATAGCAATGATATTAGTATCTTTTGTATAGTAATAGTAATAGCAATGATATTAGTATCTTTTGTATAGTAATAGTAATAACAATGATATTAGTATCTTTTGTATAGTAATAGTAATAGCAATGATATTAGTATCTTTTGTATAGTAGTAGTAATGATAGTATATTTTGTAATGATATTAGTATCTTTTGTATAGTAATAGTAATAGCAATGATATTAGTATCTTTTGTATAGTAATAGTAATAGCAATGATATTAGTATCTTTTGTAATAGTAATAGTAATAGCAATGATATTAGTATCTTTTGTAATAGTAATAGTAATAGCAATGATATTAGTATCTTTTGTAATAGTAATAGTATAGAAATGATATTAGTATATTTTGTAATAGTAATAAGTATAGAAATGATATTAGTATCTTTTGTATAGTAATAGTAATAGCAATGATATTAGTATCTTTTGTATAGTATTTTGTAATAGTAATAAGTATAGCAATGATATTAGTATATTTTGTAATAGTAATAGTAATAGAAATGATATTAGTATCTTTTGTAATAGTAATAAGTATAGCAATGATATTAGTATATTTTGTAATAGTAATAAGTATAGCAATGATATTAGTATCTTTTGTATAGTAATAAGTATAGCAATGATATTAGTATCTTTTGTATAGTAATAAGTATAGCAATGATATTAGTATCTTTTGTATAGTAATAAGTATAGAAATGATATTAGTATCTTTTGTATAGTAATAAGTATAGCAATGATATTAGTATATTTTGTATAGTAATAAGTATAGCAATGATATTAGTATCTTTTGTAATAGTAATAAGTATAGCAATGATATTAGTATCTTTTGTATAGTAATAAGTATAGCAATGATATTAGTATCTTTTGTAATAGTAATAAGTATAGAAATGAGGAATGATATTAGTATATTTTCTTTTGTAATAGTAATAAGTATAGCAATGATATTAGTATATTTTGTAATAGTAATAAGTATAGAAATGATATTAGTATCTTTTGTATAGTAATAGTAAGCAATGATATTAGTATCTTTTGTAATAGTAATAAGTATAGCAATGATATTAGTATCTTTTGTATATTTTAGCAATGATAATAGTAATAAGTATAGAAATGATATTAGTATCTTTTGTAATAGTAATAAGTATAGCAATGATATTAGTATCTTTTGTATAGTAATAAGTATAGCAATGATATTAGTATCTTTTTGTAATAGTAATAAGTATAGAAATGATATTAGTATCTTTTGTAATAGTAATAAGTATAGAAATGATATTAGTATCTTTTTGTAATAGTAATAAGTATGGCAATGATATTAGTATATTTTGTAATAGTAATAAGTATAGAAATGATATTAGTATCAATTTTGTATAGTAATAGTAATAGCAATGATACTAGTATATTTTGTAATAGTAATAAGTATAGCAATGATATTAGTATATTTTGTAATAGTAATAAGTATAGCAATGATATTAGTATCTTTTGTAATAGTAATAAGTATAGCAATGATATTAGTATCTTTTGTATAGTAATAGTATAGAAATGATATTAGTATCTTTTTGTAATAGTAATACGTATAGCAATGATATTAGTATCTTTTGTAATAGTAATAAGTATAGCAATGATATTAGTATCTTTTGTAATAGTAATAAGTATATAAATGATATTTGTATATTTTGTAATAGTAATAAGTATATTTTGTAATAGTAATAAGTATAGAAATGATATTAGTATCTTTGTAATAGTAATAAGTATAGAAATGATATTAGTATCTTTTGTAATAGTAATAAGTATAGCAATGATATTAGTATATTTTGTAATAGTAATAAGTATAGAAATGATATTAGTATATTTTGTAATAGTAATAAGTATAGCAATGATACTAGTATATTTTGTATAGTAATAAGTATAGCAATGATATTAGTATATTTTGTAATAGTAATAAGTATAGCAATGATATTAGTATCTTTTGTATAGTAATAAGTATAGAAATGATATTAGTATCTTTTGTAATAGTAATAAGTATAGAAATGATATTAGTATCTTTTGTAATAGTAATAAGTATAGAAATGATATTAGTATCTTTTTAATAGTAATAGTAAAAAGTATAAATGATATTAGTATATTTTGTAATAGTAATAAGTATAGCAATGATATTGTATCTTTTGTATAGTAATAAGTATAGCAATGATATTTGTATCTTTTTGTATAGTAATAAGTATAGCAATGATATTAGTATCTTTTGTAATAGTAATAAGTATAGAAATGATATTTGTATCTTTGTATAGTAATAAGTATAGCTTTTGTAATAGTAATATTTGATATTAGTATATTTAATAGTAATAAGTATAGTAATAGTAATTTTGTGATATTAGTATCTTTTATTAGTAATAGTAATAAGTATAGCAATGATATTAGTATCTTTTTGTATAGTAATAAGTATAGCAATGATATTTGTATCTTTGTAATAGTAATAAGTATAGCAATGATATTAGTATCTTTTGTAATAGTAATAAGTATAGAAATGATATTAGTATCTTTTGTAATAGTAATAAGTATAGCAATGATATTAGTATCTTTTGTAATAGTAATAGTAATAGCAATGATATTAGTATCTTTTGTAATAGTAATAAGTATAGAAATATATTAGTATCTTTTGTAATAGTAATAGTAATAGTGATATTATTTTTTGTATAGTAATAAGTATAGCAATGATATTAGTATATTTTGTAATAGTAATAAGTATTGAAATGATATTAGTATCTTTTGTAATAGTAATAAGTATAATAACAATGATATTAGTATATTTTGTAATAGTAATAAGTATAGCAATATTATCTTTTGTAATATAATAGTAATAGATATATTAGTATCTTTTGTAATAGTAATAAGTATAGAAATGATATTAGTATCTTTTGTAATAGTAATAAGTATAGCAATGATATTAGTATCTTTTGTAATAGTAATAAGTATAGCAATGATATTAGTATCTTTTGTAATAGTAATAAGTATAGCAATGATATTTGTATATTTTTGTAATAGTAATAAGTATAGAAATGATATTAGTATCTTTTGTAATAGTAATAAGTATAACTTATGTTATATTTTGTAATAGTAATAAGTATAGCAATGAATGATATTGGTATCTTTTGTAATAGCAATAAGTATAGAAATGATATTAGTATCTTTTGTAATAGTAATAAGTATAGCAATGATATTAGTATATTTTGTAATAGTATCTTTTGTAATAGTAATAAGTATAGAAATGATATTAGTATCTTTTGTAATAGTAATAAGTATAGCAATGATATTAGTATCTTTTGTAATAGTAATAAGTATAGAAATGATATTTGTATCTTTTGTAATAGTAATAAGTATAGAAATGATATTAGTATCTTTTGTAATAGTAATAAGTATAGAAATGATATTTGTATCTTTTGTAATAGTAATAAGTATAGAAATGATATTAGAAATGATATTTTATCTTTTGTAATAGTAATAAGTATAGAAATGATATTAGTATCTTTTGTAATAGTAATAAGTATAGAAATGATATTAGTATCTTTTGTAATAGTAATAAGTATAGAAATGATATTAGTATATTTTGTAATAGTAACAAGTATAGAAATGATATTAGTATATTTTGTAATAGTAATAAGTATAGAAATGATATTTGTATCTTTTGTAATAGTAATAAGTATAGCAATGATATTTGTATCTTTTGTAGTAGTAATAAGTATAGAAATGATATTAGTATCTTTTGTAATAGTAATAAGTATAGCAATGATATTAGTATCTTTTGTATAGTAATAAGTATAGAAATGATATTAGTATCTTTTGTAATAGTAATAAGTATAGAAATGATATTAGTATCTTTTGTATAGTAATAAGTATAGAAATGATATTTGTATCTTTTGTATAGTAATAAGTATAGAAATGATATTAGTATCTTTTGTAATAGTAATAAGTATAGAAATGATATTAGTATCTTTTGTAATAGTAATAAGTATAGAAATGATATTAGTATCTTTTGTAATAGTAATAAGTATAGAAATGATATTAGTATCTTTTGTAATAGTAATAAGTATAGAAATGATATTAGTATCTTTTGTAATAGTAATAAGTATAGAAATGATATTAGTATCTTTTGTATAGTAATAAGTATAGAAATGATATTTGTATCTTTTGTATAGTAATAAGTATAGAAATGATATTTAGTATCTTTTGTAATAGTAATAAGTAAGAAATGATATTAGTATCTTTTGTAATAGTAATAAGTATAGAAATGATATTAGTATCTTTTTGTAATAGTAATAAGTATAGAAATGATATTAGTATCTTTTGTAATAGTAATAAGTATAGAAATGATATTAGTATCTTTGTAATAGTAATAAGTATAGAAATGATATTTGTATCTTTTTGTTTAATGTATAGAAATGATATTTGTATATTTTGTAATAGTCAAAAGATCGGGTCGGCAAATTTGGTTTTGACTACCTTGTTTTATTTTGTTTTGAATCACCTGAATTCTTTTTGTTAGAGTATTTGCTGGCAGATCGTATAGAAGAGCGTTACAGTAATCCAGTTTACTTGTGACGAAAGCATGCACGATAATTCTTGTTGAATCTGTGTTGACGAGAGTTCTGATTGTGAACACGTTTTTCAGGTGGTAATGAGTAGTTTTCAGCACAGTGTTTACAATATGATCCTCCATAGTCAGCGATTCGTGGACACGAAGGCCAAGATTGCGTTCACATGTTGACCGATGCAGCAGTCCACAATGGAAATAGACTCAACGATTGGTTTTCCTCTTGTCTTTTTAAAGGCAATGTGAATGAGTTTGGTTTATCCTCGTTCAGGTTCCATTTGTTGAGGTTCATGTATGATGTTACCTTAACGACACATGACTCAATTGAACTCATGACTGAATGCAGTGATTCAAATGAGACTGAAAGATAAATTTGTGTTATTGGCTTAAAGATGATGGTCAACACCGATCCATGACAGAATATATTTTATAAGTGATGTGTAGATGATGAAAAGGATAAGTCTCAAGGACCGGAGCCTTGCGGAACGCCGATTTGAGTGATAATGATGTTTAGTGATCCTTAAATCAGGACTTTCTGTTTTCTATCAGTAAGGTATTCAATTAACTAGTTAAGAGCATCATCCTCTACCGTAAAATCTTGCCTGAGTCTTGTCACTATTGTCAGTAGTGCTCAGGTCCAAACGAAGCAGTAATAGTAATAGTCTGACATTGGGGTTCTCAATGAGCTTGATAATATCATTGTGGACATGCAGAAGGGCTGTTTGAATGTTTCCGTACTGTGTCCAGTTTTGTATCCAGACTGACGGTGATGGAGATGTTGTTCTCTATGTGATTGTGATGACCGTCAGTATTTTTGCCCCCATTTTGGCTACTAAAACTATTCATAAAATAAAACTATATATATGTACATGTTGTCATCCTTTAACTCCTGTCTGAAAATACTCAATGTGTTTATTGATGCCTTCACAGCGACACTCTTTAATTTAAAATGCTTTGATGCTAATAATACATCTTCAAACTGTGATCTCTTTGCCTTTTTGTGAGCCTTTCCAATCTGCATACAGTGTTCTTGTTTGTTGTTGTTGTTGTTGATTTATTGTTCTTTCTTGTATGTGTATGTGCGAGTGTGAATAAAGAATTTGTCGTAATTATGCAATTTACCACAGCAAGTAATCTCAGTGCTCACGTCATCTTATAAATTCTTGAATTTTACATTTCACAAGTAAAGAAAAAGAAGAATAGTTCCTGCAAGGCTGTTAATAGTGTTAAGCCCCATAGAGCCAGAGCTTATTGTGGTTTCTATAGGCATGACATGGAAAAAAGGTAATGTGATAACATAGAGCATCCTGGACAGCTGAACCACAAGAGCACCGACGTCACGTGCGTCTTACAAGGTTTGAGTTCAATTTCATGATGCCGGCATGAATTGTCACGGAAAACATAATTTTAAATCTAGAGAGACACTTTGTTGATGGACCCAACAATGATCTTATGTTTCTTATCATAAGCAGCATTTATCTCTATTATTATATTTAAACGGGGAATTCAGACTTGTAATTGTAATATATCTAGGCAGATATGCAAAACACGATCTATAAAATAATTCTGAGTTGGTTGTTCTTAGAGCGTCAAAGTCTCCGTTTCTAGGTCACTAAGACTAAGCATACTTTGCATGTTGGTTCTAAATCCCAAAATTGTTTTTCAGTTGAGGAATTTTTCTCCCAGAATTGACGTTTAGTAAAAACAAGTTTGCTTTGTTTTCCTGGTCTTTGCGTAGAATTTGTATTGACCTAAGCTGTCATTTTCAACAAATTCAGTATCGAATACTGACTCCATCTAATAATAGTAATAGTAATAATCATATTTCATATCGTCCGTAGTGCAAAATGATTGTGTATTATAATCACACAGCTTACACGGCAGTGAGATACATTAAAATTAAGAGGAAAGTAAAGAACAATGTTGAATTCAACATATTACATATACATTCATTGTATGTTATGTGGACATAAAGTCATAAAGGTACCAAGTCTTATAGACTTAAACATAGATGCAAATAACATTTGAATTGCAGACCAAGTGACCATGAGTGCAGTATTGTGTGAGAGTGTGTGTGTGGTGTGTGTGTGTGTGTGTTTGTGTATAGGACCTACCACACCCTTCCCAACTGCCCACATCAGGCTGTATTGCACAAATAAGAGTTTTAAGACTTGTATGGCCACCAAAGGAATAGCCTCAAAACCACTGATGAAAGTTGGCATTCAAGTGATTTTATTCATTTCATCTCAAATTCTTTTTTTGCATCTTTGATGTGGTGTGCTCAGTATGTATAACAACAAACAAACAAACAAGAAATTAGTGCCTTCCGCATGGGCACCGACAGGTGTTGCACCTGGCATTTCAATTTCTTCAGAGAAATAAAGACGATCATCAAGCTCAAAGCAACAGGAGTCACTCATGTTGACCTGGTGAGTATGACAAAACCCATGAACAAAAACCCATGGCATTTCACACATACATATATTATGTTATGTACAACGTATATTGTGAATTTCAATGGAATAAATAGCAAATATATATTCAAAAATCCCTCTCTAGAAGTCAATTATTTTGAGCAAAGTTTAAATAAAGTATGGCAGGTAAGGATATAAGTATAATATGATATATACAGAGATCTAAAGTTACACTAAATGTGCAACTTTTGAATATATAAATATAGATAACAATGACATAGGTAGATATAAAGTTAAACGAAATGTGCAACTTTGAATATATAAATATAGATAACATGACATAGGTAGATATAAAGTTAAACTAAATGTGCAATTTTGAACAAATAAATTGGTGTCAAAATATACATGTATGTAGATATCAAGTTAAACTTAATGTGCAGCTTTGAGCATAAAAAAATATCAACAGATAACATTTATGTAAAAATAATAAAGTTAAACTAAATGTACAACTTTGATCATGTAAAATAGAAAACATGATGATATATGTATATATGTAGATATAAAGTTAAACTAAAAGTGCAACTTTGATGAGCAAGTACATACAGATAACATGACATATACAGTATCTATTATAAATAAGAGAACTTGGAACAAATCTGCAAGTAAAATCTTATGATCTTTGGCTCAAAAGAAAGGAAAAATTATAAAGTGCATCATAACAAAAGCGGTGATTAGAAACATCAATGCACATTGCATTCCTCCTGTGGTTCCTGTGGTTCCCGTGACCCCCTGAGGCATTAGAATTCTTCGTCCGTTGCCATTCTATTGTTTTGCATAATTTCACACAATAAATTAAAATAAGAGCCTTTGATTTGAACCAGTAGAATAATATGTTTGCCTTCAATTTTAGATCCTAGATCTTGAATCGTTCCCTATCATTATGGCTCCACAAAACCTTTGGGTATTTAGAGAAAATATAAACAACAATGTAAAAGGACAGAAGATCTGCTTGTGCTGAAAATAGATCTGTTGATGGCGAGAAGATTACATGACCGTGGCCAGATCTAGATCTTACTGTAAATTTACAGCCGTCTCACGATGTAGAAAGTGAGAATGATATACAGCCAGATATACAGCTTCACCTTTGACACAGCGGAGAGAGAAGATCTAAATTTATAAAAGCTATCCTTTTATTGACTGATTTTCAATGTTTTTGTCTTTTTGCCCCCACTTCAAAGAATGGGTTATAGAACTAGTGTAAAAAGAAAACAGGACATATATCTACATATATGTGGAGATATAAAGTTAAACCAAATGTGTAGTTTTGATCAGGTAAAATGAAAAACAGGATACAGATCTACATATATGGAGATATAAAGTTAAACCAAATGTGTAGTTTTGATCAGGTAAAAAGAAAACAGGATACAGATCTACATATATATGTGGAGGTAAAAAGTTAAACCAAATGTATAGTTTTGATCAGGTAAAAAGAAACAGGATACAGATATACATGACATATTATGTAGATATAAAGTCATACTAAATGTGCAACTTTGTGCATTAAAAAGACATGACATATTATGTAGATATAAAGTCATACTAAATGTGCAACTTTGTGCATTAAAAAGACATGACATATTATGTAGATATAAAGTCATACTAAATGTGCAAATTTGTGCATTAAAAAGACATGACATATTATGTAGATATAAAGTCAAACTAAATGTGCAAATTTGTGCATTAAAAGACATGACATATTATGTAGATATAAAGTCATACTAAATGTGCAAATTTGTGCATTAAAAAGACATGACATATTATGTAGATATAAAGTCATACTAAATGTGCAACTTTGTGCATTAAAAAGACATGACATATTATGTAGATATAAAGTCATACTAAATGAGCAACTTTTGAGCAAATTTTAATAATAGGTGTGCTAACTCAAAAGTGCTTGCCATGAGAATTGAACATTGCTAGAAATAGGAAAGGCTTCCTAATTTTGATCTTATGGTCAGCAGTAGTAAAGGACAGTTCCTTCAAACCATTATGGTCTTTATTCGTTTCATTGAAATTTACCCCATCCACCATATGCAGTGATCTCAGGGTGAATTAAGAGAAGCAACAAGATGAAAGACAGGTAAAAGATTAAAAGCAAAGAAAGAAGTAGAGCTACCAGAAGTATCCGCTGACCGCCCATCTGGTATGATCTACAGAGTGGGAGATTATCCCAGTTTCTATAGCAACAGCATGCAGCCAAACAGGTCATAACATGCAGTATCACCTGGACATAATGCTGGTCTGTCACAGATTTTACCCCAACATGATGCTGATACCCATTTGTATCTAAATCTAAGGCAAGCACTAACATCAAAACTGACACTATCATTAATTGTTGTCTCAAGACTGAAAACCAAAAAACAATGACAAACCATCATAGAATTCTCGACTACAACTTTGTCCTTCACTTTGTTGTTGTGGTTTCCACAAATCATAACTGGTTTGGTAGCAGACATCATTGAAGTTAAGCTAAAGACTGAAGAACTCAAGCGTAGCCAAATTTCTATAGCATGAAGGACAGAACACAAGTCTGTGCAATCATGACTAACAGTTACATGGGACTACACCTGTTTACCAAGGAACACAATGTTAGACATAGCATTGCCAAGATTCAAACCAAAGAGCTCCTGGTACCAAATCCAGCAACCTTACCACTCAGCCAATGAGGCCGCTACATAACTGCAACCCCCATCTTATTTTTACACCCTTATTACCATGTGAACCATAGCTAATGAACGGGATCGAGTTGACCAGCAGTTAGTTGACCAGCAGTTAGACTAGATTTGTCGTTAAATATCAGATATGACAATTCTAAACTTAATTGAACAAGAAAGGCACATTTCTCTGGAGTTACACAATTTTCCTGATGACAATGCAGTACACAACAGAATTTGTTCCAATATTTGAAAAAACAACATAATATTAAATATGGTACAGTAAAGGGCCACTAGAGCGTATCCCAGTTTCTATAGAGTGAAGCGGAAGTCAGTGGGAGATGGAGAGGCTGGAGACAGTGAGAGATTTGGGTGAGAGTCAGTGAGAGAAGCGAAGTTGGGGCGGGAGGAGTGAGAGGGGGAGGAGAGAGAGTGAATGAGAGAGGACGGGAGAGATTGATTGAGAGTAAGACGGGAGAGATTGATTGAGAGTAAGGGAGGGGAGAGATTGATTGAGAGTAAGGGAGGAGAGATTGATTGAGAGTAAGGGAGGGGAGAGATTGATTGAGAGTAAGGAGGGGATAGATTGATTGAGAGTAAGGGAGGAGAGATTGATTGAGAGTAAGGGAGGGGAGAAAGTGGGTAATATATGGGGAGAGAGTGAGTGACAGAAGGGAGAGTGGAGACTGAGTGGTAGATGAGGGGAAAAGACTGAGTGAGAGAATAGGAGGAGAGAGTGAGTGAGAGAAAGGGGGGGGAGTGATTGATAGATTGGGAAGAGAGTATCTGAGACAAGGGGAGAGGGTAAGTGGGTGATACATAGGGGAAGGAGTGAGTGAGAGAAAGTGAGGCGAGAGTGATTGATAGGTTGGAAATATAGGAAGAGAATGAGAGAGGGAAGGGGGAGGTGAAAGTGATTGATAGGTTGGAGAGAGAGTAGTTGAGACAAGGAGGAAATGGGTGGTATATAGGCAAGAGAGTGAGTGAAAGAAGGTGAGGGAAGAAAATGAGAGAGAAGGGCAGGGGAGAGAGTGAATGAGAGAAAGGCAGGAGAGAGAGAGTGAGTGAGAGAACGCGAGGGGAGAGAGAGTGCGTGAGAGATGGGGGAGAGAGTGCAAGACAAGGGAGATATAGATGGGAAAATGAATAGATAGCTAGATAGGTTGTGGAGAGAGTGAGTGAGAGAAGGCTAGGGGAGAGAGTGTGAGACAAGGGGAGATATAGATAGATAGCTAGATAAATTGTGCAGAAAGTGAGTGAGAAAAGAGGACAGTATGATGAGTGATAGATTTGGGGAGAAAATGAGTGAGAGAAGGGAATAGTATGATGAGTGATAGATTTGGGAGAAAATGAGTGAGAGAAGGGGACAGTATGATGAGTGATAGATTTGGGAGAAAGTGAGTGAGAGAAGAGGACAGGATGATGAGTGATAGATTTGGGAGAAAATGAGTGAGAGAAGGGGACAGGATGATGAGTGATAGATTTGGGAGAAAATGAGTGAGAGAAGGGGACAGGATGATGGAGTGATAGATTTGGGAGAAAGTGAGACAGAAGGGGACAGATGATGAGTGATAGATTTGGGAGAAAATAAGAGAAAGGGAGGGGAGAGTGAGTGGTAGTTGGGGAGAGACCAAGGAGATAAGGGGAGAGGTTGGAGGGAATGTAAGATTGTAAGTGAAAGATGTGACAGAGAGTGATTGAGACAAGGGGAAGGGGCAAGAATGAGTGAGACAAGGTCACTCAAATCTGTAAGTTATATTATATTAAATACAGAACTGATACATGTAGAAGGAGAAGGAATCGCTTTGCAGTCATCAGCAAGCAGAGAACTGTTTTCAGAGTGTCGTCTTTGATACAGCCATATTAACCACAGCAGTCGCCCCACCTTTGCTATCTGCCATGAGCGTAATGAGTAACAAGTCGTCCACTGACACAAGGCAGACAAAAGGACTACTGGGTGCACGCCTCGGGTAATCACCGCAAGGTCTCACCAATCGTCATGGTGCACTCAGTACTCAGCAAAGAGGGCACTTATCTGACCTGATCACAAAGGTCTGGAAATATCCAATTTTCATTTAATTAAGAAATTTATTTCTTTTTACCGTTATTCCCATTTTTTGTTTTATAACATTATGAAACATATCTTTTAGGATATATTGCAGGAAAAAATTAATAAATATTTTTACATGTCGTTTTTCCAATCTCATCACGACGGCAACGGTAAATATATTCTTATATTTTTTGTATTTATTATGTATGTAATATTTATACAGAACAAAACTGCATTCACACACTGTCTCTCCATACGTTTGTCATCATGCAGCTATCTCAACATTGTGCAGCACAGTGTCGCGACAAGGAAGCATTCTACTTCTAGTGGATGCGGGTCCCAGGGTAGCGGCTTTGGCGAGGAACCTGAAGCCTTGAGGCTTGGCAGCTGATGAGCTTTTTCAGTCTTTGCTGTCGGCATTTCTGAGACCTGCGTGGGTAAAACAACAAAAAACTTTGGGGAATTTTTTGAACTTCAAAGAAGTAAGAAATCATTCATACGGGCTATGCTTCATATTTTGTGTGAAACTTTCAAACTTATTGCGTATGACTATCCATTGGGTATGACTATCCATTGGGTATGACTATCCATTGGATTATGACTATCCATTTTCAAAAGAGTATCAATGCAATCAGACTGAAATGTGATTGATATCATTTGTCCATAAAGAGGCACAGATTAACATTGGAACAAGTGATTAAAAGGGAAATATGGCACAGCGAAAACATGATGGCAAAATTGAAAACAGCTACAGAGATCATGTTACATGCATAGTACTGAGTAGGCATACTGTGATATATGCTCAGAAATTCATTTACAAATTTGCTTTTCTGTGGAACGCGGACATTGTTCATCTATCAGTATTAGTATTAATAAATGCACTTACCATCATTTTTCATCTTGCGATGATGAGATGGATTACCTCCTTTGATGGGCTTGGACTGCTTTCTTCGTGAACATATTTGCTTACGGTATTTCTGCTGCTTCCTCTGTATTCTTCGACACTGTTTTGTCAGAGAGGCTCTTGTGTTCTACGGTGATTTGCTTTGATTTTACATCTTTCCCCTCTTTCACACTTTTAAAAGCAGGGAGAA
This sequence comes from Doris montereyensis, assembly GCA_037039925.1. Taxonomy (NCBI): domain Eukaryota; kingdom Metazoa; phylum Mollusca; class Gastropoda; order Nudibranchia; family Dorididae; genus Doris; species Doris montereyensis. Next base: position 5,978 of record JAXRKP010002670.1, on the reverse strand, counting down.
CAGATTCCATGGAGCTTCGTTTTGCCGAGACTTCCACTAGATCGTTTGTGCCGGGGCACTGAATGGTACTTGTACCTTGATGAGGCGGGAAACGCGGCAATGCTGTGTCTGTCGTATTAGCATGTCCGACTCTGTAACATCGATGTTTTCTATTTTGTTGATGGGATTCCAACTGTCCCTGACTTGTTTTTGTAGAGTTGTTGGAAAATGTGTCTGAGTTTGTTGTGAGTTATCCTGACTAGTGAGGAGCGCAGTTGGTTGAGGTTGGTTGGTGAAGGATTCCTTTTGAGAAACGGCAACAGTGGCTTTCAACCTGTTAGACCCAAACTCTCTTTCTTTTTCTTCCACCGCTTGAATCTTTGATTTCGTTTCTTTACTCTCTTCTTGTCTCCCCTGTACTTTTTGAACTTTGACCTTTTTCCGTCTTGATATGTTTGTAATGTCTTCAACATCTTCTTCTTTCACACACTTTTCTTTCACACACTTTTTCTTTCCCACACTTTTTTTTTCACACACTTTTCTTGGTAGCTCTTGCGTTTATCAAAACCATCTTCGCAATTTCTTTTACTTTAACCTCATCAATATATGTATCTTTTCCAGGAAATGTTATCAAGTCAGCTTTTGATTCGTCTGACATTGGTGTTTCATATATCTCATCGTCATCTTCTACTTTCGTGGACAGTTCTGAGTCGCTGAATTCACCGTTCCTTTCACTGTCACTTTCATCGTGATCGTCGTCAGAACCCATAAGACTCTCTAAATCTTCTACCAGCTCCTTCAAGTCTTCCTTGACTTTTTATGAATCCTTTGAGGGATAAATGGACCTGTGAAAAAATAGAAATAAATAATCAAGTGGTTTTTTCACAGCTTGATAATATTGATAGTCATACAGATAACTTTGTGACTTGTCTCATGATGGGACGGAACAAATAAAAAGAAATTCTCAATTGACTACCTGGGCATCTCCTTGGTTACTTAAATGGAATGGAGTAGGCAAAGCAAAGAAAGGCAATACTGTAGTATGGGGAAAACATTTGACACCGTTTCATACAATCCTTTTAATAGATATAGTGTCACTACTGTCATGTGGAAATCACTCTACACAAACTCTAAAGTCTAGAGGTTCACAAATTAGGATTTTCTACCACTAGCACAAGAGTGGCACTGGCACATGATTAGAAACTGTGGCCATGGGAATTCTTCTTACTTCATAACTTAGCCTTGTCCTTGAGGAAGACGAAAAGCATGTCTGAGATAGGTGGAATTTGCCTTACCTTGTCCTTGAGGAAGACGAAAAGCATGTCTGAGGTAGGTGGAATTTGCCTTACCTTGTCCTTGAGGAAGACAAAAAGCATGTCTGAGATAGGTGGAATTTGCCTTACCTTGTCCTTAAGGAAGACGAAAAGCATGTCTGAGGTAGGTGGAATTTGCCTTAGGAAGACCATGTCTGAGATAGTTGGAATTTGCCTTACCTGTCCTTGAGGAAGACAAAAAGCATGTCTGAGATAGGTGGAATTTGCCTTACCTTGTCCTTGAGGAAGACAAAAGCATGTCTGAGATAGGTGGAATTTGCCTTACCTTGTCCTTGAGGAAGACGAAAAGCATGTCTGAGATAGGTGGAATTTGCATGTCTGAGAAGACGAAAAGTATGTCTGAGGTGGAATTTGCCTTACCTTGTCCTTGAGGAAGACGAAAAGCATGTCTGAGATAGGTGGAATTTGCCTTACCTTGTCCTTGAGGAAGACGAAAGCATGTCTGAGATAGTTGGAATTTGCCTTACCTTGTCCTTGAGGAAGACGAAAAGCATGGCTGAGATAGTTGGAATTTGCCTTACCTTGTCCTTGAGGAAGACGAAAAGCATGTCTGAGATAGGTGGAATTTGCCTTACCTTGTCCTTGAAGAAGACGAAAAGCATGGCTGAGATAGTTGGAATTTGAACAGAGACTAGCAAAATGATGTTGAAGACACTGGCTGCCACTTTCCCATTATGATAATCATCAAACACATTGGAGCCTGTGTTGACTAGCGTGCCAAAGACTCCCACTAGTGCCCCTAGTTGGGTGAAAAACTGCTTGGAATCAGAAATGATTTCAACCATGTCACCTCCAATACTTCGAATGTCTGAGCTGTAGAGGGAAAGATTGATTCAAGTTTCATCAAAGTGGTAGAGAAAACTTATACCAACAGCAGAGCGACAGGAAAAAATATAAAAAGACAGAAAGAGAAAACGAGAAAAGATAGAGAGAGAGAGAGAGAGAGAGAGAGAGAGAGAGAGAGAGAGAGAGAGAGAGAGAGAGAAAGAGAGAGAGAGAGAGAGAAGAGAGAGAGAGAGAGAGAGAGAGAGAAAGAGAGAGAGAGAGAGAGAGAGAGAGAGAGAGAGAGAGAGAGAGAGAGAGAGAGAGACAGACATTAGACAGACGAACAGACAGAGAGAGGAGAGCGGGAGAGAAAGCATAGACGTAACTAAAGACGGGGAATGACACACACAATTCAAGGCACATTCAAATGGAATCTTTTCCTTCATTATAAACAATGTAGAAGAAAACTAGAGATAATCGAATTATACCATTAATATATGACTTTAAAGAAAACGATTCTCTTCACAATGATGGCTCTATATCTAGCAACTTTGCTACATTACTAGAAATACGTCATACTCACAATACACTTTCAAAATCATTACTAGAAATACGTCATACTCACAATACACTTTCAAAATCAATACGTCATACTCACAATACACTTTCAAAATCATTACTAGAAATACGTCATACTCACAATACACTTTCAAAATCATTACTAGAAATACGTCATACTCACAATACACTTTCAAAATCATTACTAGAAATACGTCATACTCACAATACACTTTCAAAATCATTACTAGAAATACGTCATACTCACAATACACTATCAAAATCATTACTAGAGATACGTCATACTCACAATACACTTTCAAAATCATTACTTCCATCATCAGAAGTTCCATCTCCTCCATCGTCTTTCCACCCCAGGAGATCTGCCCCAGGTAGTTTAGACATCAAATCTGAAGGTGATACCCCAGTTAAAGATTCCATAACATTGCCAACCTGTCCAAAGCCATCCTTGATATTGTCCAAATGTACATCACTGATATGAGGAATGTTTGGTGGGAGATCATCCAAACTTAAATGTTTAGTGGGAGATCATCCAAACTTGGAATGTTCTGTCCAAAATAACTGAAATCAGCAATATTCTTACCAAGATCACCTGAGCCTAATGCGTCTGTCCCAAAAACTATTAAAATCTGAGTGTTATCCTGTTCAAATTGTCCCATGACAGGATTACTTTATTCAGTTCAGAATTGTCCTTGTTGCCAACAAATTCAGAGGCTAAATTGTCTTTTCTGAGATGACGTAATCTTGGAATATCACTGCCATGATCTGTGTCTTGAATTTCGTTCCCGACATTGCCAAATATTGGAATTTGCTTGCCAAGATCAGCCCGAAACCTGAAAACTTTTTCTCAAATCACATACCTCTGGAATGTACTTTGTGTCTAAGCTTGGAATGCTCCCTGCGAAGTCAAGTAACCCTGGAATGTTATTTGCATTTAAACCTGGAATGTTCCTTCCAAGGTCAGCTAATCCTGAAATATCTTTTCCAAGATTGGCTAATCCTTGTACGCCATCCCTAAAACTACTAATGGAATCAAAATCAGGAAAGTTCTTCCTGAAATTGCCAAAGACTGGAATGTCCCTGTGGAACGGGACCAAAGCCTACAATGTCTGTCCCAAGAATGTCAGCAACGCTAATGCTGCTATCGGCTGAGAGGTTTGACTCCTTTCCCATGTCCACCTGAGTTGACTTTTCATTGCCAGCGCTTGACAGCAATTGTGACATCTGTCCTGACACTGGAAGCCTGTGCTGCTAACGGACACTCCATGGCAATGATGAAGCCAAGAAACAATGCTGGAAATGAAAGTGAAAGTTGAGGCAAAATATTACAACACTGCCATCTGTTTCAAATAATATTATGTTTGTGTGTCATCTATTCAGACTCAGCATTAAATCTTCTTTATTAACAATACATTCCAAAACATTTAAAAACTGAGCCTGGGTTTTCAATTGAGTTGTGTGCTCTCATGTTACGTGTCTTATCTCTCTCTTGCTCTCTGTCTCTCATTCTCTATTTTGATACAAGAACAAAGTTATATCATGGATTCAGACTCTCGTCTACAGTCATCTACAGTCATCTTGTTATTTTCAACGTACTACACTTTGGCTTCAACTTTTTTTAAATCATTAGTATCAGTACAGTGAGTTAAGCAAGATAAAAAAAAACAACTCATTTAATAAAAGTAGGCAAGAAAACGATCAATGAAAGAACAAAATAAAAATTCACTCTCTCAAAGCGAAAGTGGTAATTCACCATCAGCTTAGCTTTCATTTCCAATAAAATCAAAACAATTAATAAACAATGTGTGCATGTGCACAACAATAGCAATAAATTGGTTCAACACAGAGCATGAAATTTTGAAATATTAGATCTAGCCATTTAAATTGTTTTTCTCATTTCAGCAAATTGGCAAGTAAATGTTCCTTCCTCCAAATTCTTCAGAAAGACGTTAAAAAATCCATTTTTATGCATTATTGCAAAACTGAGTATTAATTTGAAGATTAAATTTGCTTCCTTTTTATTTATATTTCATATATAATATTAATAAATTAATAATAATAATGATAGTAATAATAATAATAATAATAATAATAATAATAATAATAATAATAATAATAATAATAATAATCAGCTCCCATTCTACCTTCCGGTTAATGGGTTTAGATGTCCAAAATGTTCTTTCAATAAATATTTTATATAAAAATAATAATTAGGCCCCTACATAATAATAATAAGAAGAAGAACAAGAAGAAAACGAAGAAGAAGTTGGATGAGGAGGAGAAGGAGGAGGAAGAAGAAGAAGAAGAAGAAGAAGAAAGAAGAAGAAGAAGAAAAAGAAGAAGAAGAAGAAGAAGAAGAAGAAGAAGAAGAAGAAGATGAAGAAGATGAAGAAGAAGAAGAAGAAGGAGATGAAGAGGCAGAAGAGGAAGAAGAAGAGGAGAAGAAGAAAAAAGAATCAATCTTTGTGCCCATTCATATCAAGGCAATTTTTCATTTAACATCTAGATCTAGTGCTTGGAAATCAAAACATGGGACAGAATCTATACATTTAGTTATATTGCTCAGCAGAGAGGGAGAGAGAGAGAGAGAGAGAGAGAGAGAGAGAGGAGAGAGAGAGAGAGAGAGAGAGAGAGAGAGAGACAGAGAGACAGAGAGACAGAGAGAGAGAGAGAGAGAGAGAGAGACAGAGAGAGAAGAAAGAGAGAGAGAGAGACAGAGAGAGAGAGAGAGAGAGAGAGAGAGAGAGAGACTTACAGAATATAGAGATGGTTTGTTCCTTTAGTTAATTTAACTACTATTACTACTAGTTTACTGTGACTGACTAACCAGTAGCAACTACAGCCTACAGATGTCCCAGAAGAAATGGTACCACTACACAACACGGTAGTACCATTCAATCAGTCAATTTCGTACTAGATTATAGATCTACTGGTTAGCGACAATTTATACCCATAAAAAAAGCTGAACAATTTGAGAGCGCTGCTCGATTCATCTTGATTTTAACTGAAACCACCGAGAAGAAGTCACAATAGAGAGTGAGACCAGTAGGCCTACTACTGCTCTGTATTGTTGGTCTTCGATTATATGAAGTTATCTTTCCTTATCAACAAAAATCCAAAAGCTGCTTCATTGGCCTATTTTATCTTATTGACATTTTACGTTCGGCAACCCATCGTCTTTGGTCTCATGTGAATAGTGGGCAGCGATTATGGCTAGAAAAGAGAAACAACGGGTTAGATCTTGTCTACGATTTGATACGAAAAAGTTGAAAGCGTAATTAATAGATCTAGTAAACGCTGACATAACTAAGATTGAAAACA
>JAXRKP010000267.1:377500-388066 GCA_037039925.1 Doris montereyensis | reverse complement strand
AATCCCCTGCTTATCCAAACCAAACACATTCAGAGAAATAAATATAATACAACTGGCTTGATCTTTGGAAGACGAACTTGGGGAAACGAATACGGACTGTGATTTTGGAACATGGAACGTTGGGGCAATAAATGGAAAAGATTTAGAATTAGTTGAAGAAATGGAAAATTCAAAGTAGATATTTTGGCCATTACAGAAACAAAGAAAAAAGACAGGAATAGAAAATGTAGGACCGAATCATATTTTAATCTTCTCAGGAGTAGATGTCAAAGATAGAGCTAGAGCAGGAGTAGGTCTCCTAGTGCATAAAAACGCATGAAAAGCTACTAGAAAGTTGGAAATTTATAAGCCCACGGCTATTAGAGGTAAATATTAAACCAAAAGGAAGAGAAATTAAATTATTAATAGCTTATGGACCAAACGAAGACGCAACTAAAGAAGAAAAAGATATCTTCGAAAACGATTTACAAATAGCTGCAGAGAATCTTAAACCAAACAGGAACTAATGCTTTAGGAGATTTAAACGCTAGAGTAGGCAACAATGTAGAAACATCAGGAGGAGTAATAGGTAAAGAAGGAGAGACAACAACTTCTCCAAATGGAGAGACTAATACATTTTTGCCTAAAGAATAACATGAAAATAGCCAACACCTTTTTTTTCCTCATAAAGATATCCACAAATATACAAGAGTAAATGAAGACAGGTGTGAAAAGTCAATGATAGACTACATAATAGTTAGCAACTCCCTTTTTACAGTACATTGGATGCAAGAGTAAACAGAGGAGCAGAAATATTTAGTGATCATCACTTAGTGATTGCCAAAATGAGATTACTGACTGAAGAAAACAAACAGAAAAGGAAAGAGAAGAAAGCTACTAAACTCAAAATAGAGGAACTAAATAAACCAATAGTAAAACATGATATACCAATCTAGGATAAAAAGATTTATCAGTGAAAGACAGATGGATCTGAAAATAGCACAATAGAAGAAAAGTGGCAGATGTATAAAGAAACACTCCTCAGTTGTATTGAAGAGGTCTGTGGTGGGAAACAAATTAAAGGAGATAGGAAAAGAACAGCATGGTGGAATGAGAATATCAAGACTAAGATCAAAGAAAAGAAGGATGCCTGGAAGAAATACTTGCAAACAAAGAGACCAGAGGATAGGATAGATTACGTGAATAAAAGAACTATCGCCAAAGAGGAAGTGAGGAAAGCAAAACAAGAACAATGGGAAGAGTTTGGACAAAGACTTCAAGAAAGCTATCAAGGAAATCAAAGCTGTTCTGGGGGGGGCAATGAAGAGCATGAGAAAGACCAAAGCATGCCCAATACGACAAATTAAGAATGCCAAAGGAGAAATAATGAAAGAAGACAGCGAAATCATGGAAACATGGAGAAAGTATTTTCACCAATTACATAATCCCTCCAGAACATATGAAACAAGGAGTAAAGATCAATTAGTAAGAGTAACAAGTAATCCAGAGGAGACAGCTGAAGATGTAGATATATCAATGGAAGAAATCCAAACAGCTATAAGAAAAGTGAAATTAGGAAAAGCCCCAGGAGCAGATCAAGTTTATCCAGAAATGATTAAAAACCAAGGAGAGAGGCAGACAAACTACTACATGCAATATGCCAACAAGCATGGAAGTCTAAACAGGTGCCAGACGACTGAAAAAGGGAACGGTAGTACCAATACATAAGAAAAGGATCAACTATGAAATGCTTAAACTATAGAGGGATATCACTACTTAGCGCTCCAGGAAAAGTATATGTCAAGATACTGGAAATGAGACTAAGGAAAAGAGTAGAGGATCAGATTGAAGAGCATCAGAGCGGATTTAGACTAGGAAGAAGTGTACAAGACCACATATTTACAATTAGACAAATAATAGAAAACATTCCTTGGGAGAAACATTGACTTGCACCTGTGTTTTATTGACTTAGAAAAAGCATTTGACACTGTGAAGAGGGACGAACTATGGCATTCCTTAAAAGAACACAATGTAGAGCACAATTTAATAGAAGCCATTGAAAGTTTTTACAATAAACCAACAAGTGCAGTGAGAGTAGCTGGAAACATATATGCAGAATTTGATGTAGATATAAGAGTAAGACAGGGTTGTATCCTAAGTCCTCTTTTGTTTATCACATTTATGGATTCAGTCGCAAAGGCATCCTCAAAAAGGAAGAAAATGAATGTAGGTATGGGGAAGCTCAAACCAGTAAATGCATCAATGCTTTGATTTGCCGATTATTTAGTTCTGTTTGGAAAATCCGAAAGTGACTTCAGTCGAATATCAACATTATGAACAATGAACTAAATAAAAGAGGAATGAGAGTAAAATGCAAGAAAACCAAAACAATGCTAGTAACTAGGGAAGCTAAAAACACAAAATATTAAATTGGCAGGGAGATCTTAGAACAAGTTCAAAGCTACAATTACCTAGGAGTAATGATTAACTCAGAGGGACAACTAAGAGAAGAAATCAGCCAGAAAATCCAAAAGGCAATGATAATATATAACCATCTAGGAAAGGCATTTGTAGGTAAGCGAGAATTGTCAACAAAAACTAAAATGACAGTATACAACACAGTTTATTGTCCTAATCTCTCAATGGCAGTGAAAACGGGACCTTAGACTGTAGGAAATACAGTAGAGTACAATCAGCTGAAAGGAATTATCTATGAAGAGTAGTATGGAAAACTAAAAGAGACACAATCAGAAACACAACAATAAGAGATCAAACCAAAGCAGATGGCATAAAAAGTAAGATAGAAACAAATCAATTGAAACGGTTTGGGCATGTAAACAGAATGAATGACAATAGAATAGCTAAATCAGTATACAGTGCTAAAACCCAAGGTAAAACATACACCGAAAAGCATACACCGGAAAAGTCATTTCGGAATGAACCATACTGATAAAGAAAGAAAGAACCCATACACATTTTAGAAGGCAACTGAACCCATACAAGGAAGGTAGAATCAACTGGAAGAAAGATCATCTCCGAAAGATAGAATCAACTGAACCCATACACCAAAGGTAAGAATGAAGCAACTGATAAAGAAATAAAGAACCCATAGACCGGAAGGTAGAATTGAAACTGATAAAGAATAGAACCCATAGAAGAACCCATACCGGAAGGTAGAATTGAAACTGATGGAAGAAAGAACCCATACACTGAAGGTAGAATGGCAACTGATAAAGAAAGAACCCATACACAGAAAGGTAGAATGGCAACTGATAAAGAAAGAACCCATACACCGACAACTGATAAAGAAAGAACCCATAGACCGGAAGGTAGAATGAAACTGATAAAGAAAGAACCCATAGACCGAAAGGTAGAATTGAAACTGATAAAGAAAGAACCCAATAGACCGGAAGGTAGAATTGAAACTGATAAAGAAAGAACCCATAGACCGGAAGGTAGAATTGAAACTGATAAAGAAAGAACCCATAGACCGGAAGGTAGAATTGAAACTGATAAAGAAAGAACCCATACACCGAAAGGTAGAATTGCAACTGATAAAGAAAGAACCCATAGACCGGAAGCTAGAATTGAAACTGATAAAGAAAGAACCCATAGACCGGAAGCTAGAATTGAAACTGATAAAGAAAGAACCCATAGACCGGAAGCTAGAATTGAAACTGATAAAGAAAGAACCCATAGAAGTGATACACAACACAAGACATGGTAGTCATCATATGTAAACAGTGATACACAACACAAGACATGGTAACCATCATATGTAAACAGTGATACACAACACAAGACATGGTAGTAAACAGTGATATATCATATGTAAACAGTGATACACAACACAAGACATGGTAGTCATCATATGTAAACAGTGATACACAACACAAGACATGGTAACCATCATATGTAAACAGTGATACACGACACAAGACATGGTAGTCATCATATGTAAACAGTGATACACGCACACAACAAGACATGGTAACCATCATATGTAAACAGTGATACACGACACAAGACATGGTAACCATCATATGTAAACAGTGATACACGACACAAGACATGGTAACCATCATATGTAAACAGTGACACACAACAAAGACATGGTAGTCATATGTAAACAGTGATACACGACACAAGACATGGTAGTCATCATATGTAAACAGTGATACACGACACAAGACATGGTAGTCATCATATGTAAACAGTGATACACGACACAAGACATGGTAGTCATCATATGTAAACAGTGATACACAACACAAGACATGGTAGTCATCATATGTAAACAGTGATACACAACACAAGACATGGTAGTCATCATATGTAAACAGTGATACACGACACAAGACATGGTAGTCATCATATGTAAACAGTGATACACAACACAAGACATGGTAGTCATCATATGTAAACAGTGATACACAACACAAGACATGGTAGTCATCATATGTAAACAGTGATACACGACACAAGACATGGTAGTCATCATATGTAAACAGTGATACACGACACAAGACATGGTAACCATCATATGTAAACAGTGATACACAACACAAGACATGGTAAACAGTGATACACAACACAAGACATGGTAACATCATATGTAAACAGTGATACACAACACAAGACATGGTAGTCATCATATGTAAACAGTGATACACAACACAAGACATGGTAACCATCATATGTAAACAGTGATACACAACACAAGACATGGTAACCATCATAAACAGTGATACACAACAAGACATAAATATGTAAACAGTGATACACAACACAAGACATGGTAACCATCATATGTAAACAGTGACACACAACAAGACATGGTAGTCATCATATGTAAACAGTGATACACGACACAAGACATGGTAGTCATCATATGTAAACAGTGATACACAAGAAACAAGACATGGTAGTCATCATATGTAAACAGTGATACACAACACAAGACATGGTAACCATCATATGTAAACAGTGATACACGACACAAGACATGGTAGTCATCATATGTAAACAGTGATACACAACACAAGACATGGTAGTCATCATATGTAAACAGTGATACACAACACAAGACATGGTAGTCATCATATGTAAACAGTGATACACGAACAAGACATGGTAACCATCATACAGTGATACAAGACATGGTAGTCATCATATGTAAACAGTGATACACAACACAAGACATGGTAGTCATCATATGTAAACAGTGATACACAACACAAGACATGGTAACCATCATATGTAAACAGTGATACACAACACAAGACATGGTAGTCATCATATGTAAACAGTGATACACAACACAAGACATGGTAACCATCATATGTAAACAGTGATACACACACAAGACATGGTAACCATCATATGTAAACAGTGATACACGACACAAGACATGGTAACCATCATATGTAAACAGTATGTAAACAATATGTAAACAGTGATACACAACACAAGATGTAAACAGTAACCATCATCATGTAAACAGTGATACACGACACAAGACATGGTAACCATCATATGTAAACAGTGATACACAACACAAGACATGGTAGTCATCATATGTAAACAGTGATACACAACACAAGACATGGTAACCATCATATGTAAACAGTGATACACAACACAAGACATGGTAACCATCATATGTAAACAGTGATACACAACACAAGACATGGTAGTCATCATATGTAAACAGTGATACACAACACAAGACAAGACATGGTAGTCATCATATGTAAACAGTGATACACAACACAAGACATGGTAACCATCATATGTAAACAGTGATACACAACACAAGACATGGTAACCATCATATGTAAACAGTGATACACAACACAAGACATGGTAACCATCATATGTAAACAGTGATACACAACACAAGACATGGTAGGTAAACAGTCATGGTAACATATATGTAAACAGTGATGGTAACATCATATGTAAACAGTGATACACGAGACATGGTAACCATCATATGTAAACAGTGATACACAACACAAGACATGGTAGTCATCATATGTAAACAGTGATACACAACACAAGACATGGTAAACAGTCATCATATGTAAACAGTGATACACAACACAAGACATGGTAACCATCATATGTAAACAGTGATACACAACACAAGACATGGTAACCATCATATGTAAACAGTGATACACAACACAAGACATGGTAGTCATCAAGTGACATGGTAGTCATCATATGTAAACAGTGATACACAACACAAGACATGGTAGTCATCATATGTAAACAGTGATACACAACACAAGACATGGTAGTCATCATATGTAAACAGTGATACACAACACAAGACATGGTAGTCATCATATGTAAACAGTGATACACAACACAAGACATGGTAGTCATCATATGTAAACAGTGATACACGACACAAGACATGGTAGTCATCATATGTAAACAGTGATACACAACACAAGACATGGTAACCATCATATGTAAACAGTGATACACAACACAAGACATGGTAGTCATCATGTAAACAGTGATACACAACACAAGACATGGTAACCATCATATGTAAACAGTGATACACAACACAAGACATGGTAGTCATCATATGTAAACAGTGATACACAACACAAGACATGGTAACCATCATATGTAAACAGTGATACACACACACAAGACATGGTAACATCATATGTAAACAGTGATACACGACACAAGACATGGTAACCATCATCATGTAAACAGTGATACACATATGACACAAGACATGGTAGTCATCATATGTAAACAGTGATACACGACACAAGACATGGTAGTCATCATATGTAAACAGTGATACACAACACAAGACATGGTAACCATCATATGTAAACAGTGATACACACACAAGACATGGTAGTCATCATATGTAAACAGTGATACACAACACAAGACATGGTAGTCATCATATGTAAACAGTGATACACGACACAAGACATGGTAGTCATCATATGTAAACAGTGATACACACACACATGGTAGTCATCATATGTAAAAGTGATGCGACACAGTGGTAACATCATATGTAAACAGTGATACATGTAAACAGTGATACACAACATGGTAGTCATCATATGTAAACAGTGATACACAACACAAGACATGGTAACCATCATATGTAAACAGTGATACACAACACAAGACATGGTAGTCATCATATGTAAACAGTGATACACAACACAAGACATGGTAGTCATCATATGTAAACAGTGATACACAACACAAGACATGGTAGTCATCATATGTAAACAGTGATACACACACACAAGACATGGTAACCATCATATGTAAACAGTGATAACATATGTAAACAGTGACACACAACAAGACATGGTAGTCATCATATTGTAAACATGTAGATATGTAAACAGTGACACAAGACATGGTAGTCATCATATGTAAACAGTGATACACAACACAAGACATGGTAGTCATCATATGTAAACAGTGATACACGACACAAGACATGGTAACCATCATATGTAAACAGTGATACACAGTGATACACAACACAAGACATGGTAACATCATATGTAAACAGTGATACACGACACAAGACATGGTAACCATCATATGTAAACAGTGATACACAACACAAGACATGGTAGACATCATCATATGTAAACAGTGATACACAACACAAGACATGGTAACCATCATATGTAAACAGTGATACACAACACAAGACATGGTAGTCATCATATGTAAACAGTGATACACAACACAAGACATGGTAACCATCATATGTAAACAGTGACACACACAACAAGACATGGTAACCATCATATGTAAACAGTGATACACGACACAAGACATGGTAACCATCATATGTAAACAGTGACACACAACAAAGACATGGTAGTCATCATATGTAAACAGTGATACACGACACAAGACATGGTAGTCATCATATGTAAACAGTGACAGTGATACACAACACAAGACATGGTAGTCATCATATGTAAACAGTGATACACAACACAAGACATGGTAGTCATCATATGTAAACAGTGATACACAACACAAGACATGGTAACCATCATATGTAAACAGTGATACACAACACAAGACATGGTAGTCATCATATGTAAACAGTGATACACAACACAAGACATGGTAACCATCATATGTAAACAGTGATACACAACAAGACATGGTAGTCATCATATGTAAACAGTGATACACACACATATGTAAACATGGTAGTCATCATATAAACAGTAAACAGTGATATATGTAAACAGTGATACAACACAAGACATGGTAGTCATCATATGTAAACAGTGATACACAACACAAGACATGGTAGTCATCATATGTAAACAGTGATACACAACACAAGACATGGTAACCATCATATGTAAACAGTGATACACAACACAAGACATGGTAACCATCATATGTAAACAGTGATACACAACACAAGACATGGTAGTCATCATATGTAAACAGTGATACACAACACAAGACATGGTAACCATCATATGTAAACAGTGATACACAACACAAGACATGGTAACCATCATATGTAAACAGTGACACGACACATCATATGTAAACAGTGATACAAGACATGGTAGTCATCATATGTAAACAGTGATACACAACACAAGACATGGTAACCATCATATGTAAACAGTGATACACACACAAGACATGGTAGTCATCATATGTAAACAGTGATACACAACACAAGACATGGTAGTCATCATATGTAAACAGTGATACACGACACAAGACATGGTAGTCATCAGTAAACATGATACACAACAAGTAGTCATCATATGTAAACAGTGATACACGACACAAGACATGGTAGTCATCATATGTAAACAGTGATACACGACACAAGACATGGTAGTCATCATGGCATGTAACCATCATATGTAAACAGTGATACACAAGACACAAGACATGGTAACCATCATATGTAAACAGTGATACACAACACAAGACATGGTAGTCATCATATGTAAACAGTGATACACGACACAAGACATGGTAACCATCATATGTAAACAGTGATACACATGTAAACAGTGATACAAGACATGGTAGTCATCATATGTAAACAGTGATACACGACACAAGACATGGTAATCATATGTAAACAGTGATACACAACACAAGACATATGTAAACAGTGATACACAACACAAGACATGGTAGTCATCATATGTAAACAGTGATACACAACACAAGACATGGTAGTCATCATATGTAAACAGTGATACACGACACAAGACATGGTAGTCATCATATGTAAACAGTGATACACAACACAAGACATGGTAACCATCATATGTAAACAGTGATACACACACACAAGACATGGTAGTCATCATATGTAAACAGTGATACACAACACAAGACATGGTAGTCATCATATGTAAACAGTGATACACAACACAAGACATGGTAACCATCATATGTAAACAGTGATACACAACACAAGACATGGTAGTCATCATATGTAAACAGTGATACACAACACAAGACATGGTAACCATCATATGTAAACAGTGATACACAACAAGACATGGTAACCATCATATGTAAACAGTGATACACAACACAAGACATGGTAACCATCATATGTAAACAGTGATACACAACACAAGACATGGTAGTCATCATATGTAAACAGTGATACACGACACAAGACATGGTAACCATCATATGTAAACAGTGATACACAACACAAGACATGGTAACCATCATATGTAAACAGTGATACACAACACAAGACATGGTAACCATCATATGTAAACAGTGATACACAACACAAGACATGGTAGTCATCATATGTAAACAGTGATACACGACACAAGACATGGTAACCATCATATGTAAACAGTGATACACAACAAGACATGGTAGTCATCATATGTAAACAGTGATACACGACACAAGACATGGTAACCATCATATGTAAACAGTGATACACAACAACACAAGAACAGTGATACACACACAAGACATGGTAGTCATCATATGTAAACAGTGATACACAACACAAGACATGGTAACCATCATATGTAAACAGTGATACAGTGATACACAACACAAGACATGGTAGTCATCATATGTAAACAGTGATACACAACAAGACATGGTAGTCATCATATGTAAACAGTGATACACAACACAAGTGACATGGTAACAGTGATACATCATCATATGTAAACAGTGATACACAACACAAGACATGGTAGTCATCATATGTAAACAGTGATACACAACACAAGACATGGTAGTCATCATATGTAAACAGTGATACACGACACAAGACATGGTAACCATCATATGTAAACAGTGATACACAACACAAGTAACCATCATATGTAAACAGTGATACACAACACAAGACATGGTAGTCATCATATGTAAACAGTGATACACAACACAAGACATGGTAGTCATCATATGTAAACAGTGATACACAACACAAGACATGGTAACCATCATATGTAAACAGACACAAGACATGGTAACCATCATATGTAAACAGTGATACAACACAAGACATGGTAGTCATCATATGTAAACAGT
>JAXRKP010000267.1:367500-372500 GCA_037039925.1 Doris montereyensis | reverse complement strand
CACACATACCAAAGGTCATATACACATATATCAAATGTGGTATACACACATACCAAAGGTTGTATACACACATACCAAAGGTCGTATACACACATACCAAAGGTTGTATACACACATACCAAATGTCGTATACATACATACCAAAGGTCGTATATACACATACCAAAGGTTGTATACACATATATCAAATGTGGTATACACACATACCAAAGGTTGTATACACACATACCAAATGTCGTATACATACATACCAAAGGTCGTATACACACATACCAAATGTCATATACACATATATCAAAGCTAACATACTGGAATTTATTTTATAATTTTAGAAACTGAAAAGTAGAAAGTAATCCAAAGCAAGCTATGGAATGCATAAAGGTCAATAAAGTTAGTTCTCTTGAACTTTCTCTTTTATATTATATGTTTCCAATATCAATTTGTATTTTATTTGGTTATTATACAAACAAGTAAACAAACAACTGTTTAGTTTTTTATTCTGCATCCAAACAAAAGTTTACACAAAAGCAATTAATTTACCTGATTATTTCTTTCTTTTCTGAGCAATTTGGCTATGACTAAAAGGAATGTGTATGTGTATGTGTATGTGTGTGTGTGTTTGTCATTGTGAATGTGTGTGTATGTGCGTGTGTGTTTGTGTGAGTCCTGGTGAGTCTGTGTATCTTTCTTTCTTTATCAGCTGCCACTCTACCTTCCGGTGTATGGATTTTAGATGCCCGAAATGATCTTTCTCCAGGCTACCCTGTCATGACATTTTCTGTTTCCTTCCGTGAAAATTAAATTTATTTACGTTAATGCCTCTTTTACATCTTCTTCCAAGTTTCTCCGAGGTCTGCCTTTTGGTCTTGTACTTTGAGTTTTAGCACTGTATACTGATTTAAATATTCGATCGTCATTCATTCTGTTAACAAGCCCAAACCATCTCAGTTGATTTATTTATATCTTAGTTTTTATGCTATCTGCTTTGGTTTGATCTCTTAATGTTATGTTTCTGATTTTGTCTCTTTTAGTTTTCACTACTACTCTTCTAAGATATTTCATTTCAGATATCTGCACTCTACTGTATTTCCTACTGTCTAAGGTCCAAGTTTCACTGCCATAGAGGAGAGTAGGACAATAAACTGTGTTGTATACTGCTATTTTTGTTTTTGTTGACAATTTTTGTTTCCTTACAGATACCTTTCCTAATTGGTTATATATTACACTTGCTTTTTGGATTCTCTTAGTTTTCCCTCTGAGTTAATCATTACTCCTAAGTACTTCTAGCTTTGAACTTGTTCTAAAATCTCCCTGCCTAATTTAAGATTTGGGGTTTTAGCTTCCCTAGTTACTAGCATTGTTTTGGTTTTCTTTGCATTTACTCTCATTCCTCTTTTATTTAATTCATTGTTCATAATTTGATATTCGACTGAAGGTCACTTTCTGATTTTCCAAACAGAACTAAATCATTGGTAAATGAAAGCATTGACACATTTACTGGTTTGAGCTTCCACATACCAACATTCATTTTCTTCCTTTTTGAGGATTCCTTTGCGACTGAATCCATAAATGTGATAAACAAAAGAGGACTTAGGGTACAACCCTGTCTTACTCCTATATCTACATCAAATTCTTCAGGTATATTTCCAGCTACTCTCACTGCACATGTTAGTTCATTGTAAAAACGTGTAATGGCTTCTATTAAATTTTGCTCTACGTTGTGTTCTTTTAAAGAATGCCATAGTTCGTCCTTCCTGACAGTGTCAAATGCCTTTTCTAAGTCAATAAAACACAGGTGCAAGTCAATGTTTCTCTCAAGGAATTTTTCTATTATTTTCTAATTGTAAATATGTGATTTTGTACACTTCTTCCTGGTCTAAATCCACTATGGTGTTCTTCAATCTGATCCTCTAATCTTTTCCTTGGTCTCATTTCCAGAATCCTGGCATACAGTTTTCCTGGAACGCTCAGTAGTGATATCCCTCTATAGTTTGAGCATTCCATAGTTGATCCTTTCTCATATATTGGTACTACCGTTCCCTTATTCCAGTCATCTGGCACCTGTTTGGACTTCCATGCTTGTTGACATATTGCATGTGGTAGTTTGTCTGCCTCTCTCCCTTGGTTTTTAATCATTTCTGGATCAACTTGATCTGCTCTTGGGGCTTTTTTCTAAATTCACTTTTCTTATAGCTGTTTGGATTTCTTCCATTGAGATATCTACATCTTCAGCTGTCTCATCGCGATTACTTGTTACTCTTAATAATTGATCTGTACTCCTTGTTTCATATGTTCTGGAGGGATTATGTAATTGTTGAAAATACTTTCTACACGTTTCCAGGATTTTGCTGTTTTCTTTCATTATTTCACCTTTGGCATTCTTAATTTGTCGTATTGGGCATGCTTTGATCTTTTTCGTGCTCTTTATTGCTCCCCAGAACAGCTTTTGATTTCCTTGATAGCTTTCTTGAAGCCTTTGTCCACTCTTCCCACTGTTCCTTTTTTGTTTCTTTCCTGACTTC
This sequence comes from Doris montereyensis, assembly GCA_037039925.1. Classification (NCBI taxonomy): domain Eukaryota; kingdom Metazoa; phylum Mollusca; class Gastropoda; order Nudibranchia; family Dorididae; genus Doris; species Doris montereyensis. The sequence goes on along the minus strand of JAXRKP010000267.1, from coordinate 369,978 downwards.
TTCTTTGTCGATAGTTCTCTTACTTACGTAATCTGTTCTATCCTCTGATCTCTTTGTTTGCAAGTATTTCTTCCAGGCATCCTTTTTTTATCTTTGATCTTAGTCTTGACATTCTCGTTCCACCATCCTGTTCTTTTCCTATCTCCTTTAATTTGTTTCCTATCACAGACCTCTTCAGTACAACTGAGGAGTGTTTCTTTATATATTTTGCAACTTTTCTTCTATTGTACTTTCCTTCAGATCCATCTGTCTTTCACTGATAAATCTTTTTATCCTGGATTGGTATATCTGTTTTACTATTGGTTTATTTAGTTCTTCTATTTTGAGTTTATTAGCTTTCTTCTCTTTCCTTTTCTGTTTGTATTCTTCAGTTGATAATCTCATTTTGGCTATCACTAGGTGATGATCACTAAATATTTCAGCTCCTCTACTTATTCTAGCATCCATTGTAATGTAAAAAGGGGAGCTGCTAACTATTATGTAGTCTATGATTGACATTTCACATCTGTCTTTATTTACTCTTGTATATTTGTGGATATCTTTATGAAGAAAAAATGTGATAGCTATTTTCATGTTATTCTTTAGGCAAAAATCTAGTAGTCTCTCTCCATTTTGAGATGTTGTTGTCTCTCCTTCTTTACCCATTACTCCTCCTGAAGTTTCTACATTGCTACCTACTCTAGCGTTTAAATCTCCTAAAACCATTAATTCCTGTTTGGTTTTGAGATTCTCTGCAGCTATTTGTAAATCATTTTCGAAGATATATTTTCTTCTTTGGTGGCATTTTCGTTTGGTCCATAAGCTATTAATAATTTAATTTCTCTTCGTTTTGGCTTCATATTTACCTCTAATAGCCGTGAGCTTACAAATTTCCAACTTTCTAGTAGCATTTCTTGCCTGTTATGCATTAGAAGACCTACTCCTGCTCTAGCTCTATCTTTGACATCTACTCTTGAGAAGACTAAAGTATGATTTGGTCCTACATTTTCTATTCCTTGCCCTTTTTTCTTTGTTTCTGTAATAACCAAAATGTGTACTTTGGAATTTTTCCATTTCTTCAGCTAATTCTAACTCCTTTCCAGTAATTGCCCTAACATTCCATGTTCCAAATGTTACAGTCCGTGTTCTTTTCCAGAGTCGTCTTGGAAAGTTCAAGCCTGGTATATCATTGTATATATCACTTTGAATCAGGTTGCTTTCGATAAGTTGGGGATTAATCCACTGTACCCTAGGTAGATGTTGGGACTGCCACCTTTGAGGCCCCCTACCGGGCCTTGTTATTTTCTGCCAGAGTTAACTCCCTTAGCCTTTAGTCATTCAAGACCAGCCTGCAAGGCAGCAGGTTGTTATTTTCTGTCAGGGTTAACTCCCTTAGCCTTTGATCAGCAAAAACTTGCCTGCAAAGCAGCAGGAGACTCGGATCATCTACTCCTCGTACAGGTGCTTACCTGTCCACTGCCCAGAGTCTGTCTGTATGTGTATATAAGTTACTCTCTGATGTGACATGTTCAAAATTACTCACATTCATTGACGAATAAAGATAATATGTTATATCTTAACAATTCGTATATATAAGTGTAAGCATGCAATATCCTATAATCTTAGATATATTATTATAGTTGATACCTTGCGTACCAAACGCTGGTAAAGGAAAATGACTTTAAATTATTATAGTTGATACCTTGAGTACCAAACACTGGTAAAGGAAAATGACTTTAAGTTATTATAGTTGATACCTTGCGTACCGTACCAAACACTAGTAAAGGAAAATGACTTTAAATTATTATAGTTGATATCTTGCGTACCAAACACTGGTAAAGGAAAATGACTTTAAATTATTATAGTTGATACCTTGAGTACCAAACACTGGTAAAGGAAAATGATTTTAATTTATTATAGTTGATACCTTGCGTACCACTGCCAAACACTAGTAAAGGAAAATGACTTTAAATTATTATAGTTGATACCTTGACTACCAAACACTGGTAAAGGATAATGACTTTAAATTATTATAGTTGATACCTTGCGTACCAAACACTAGTACAGGATAATGACTTTAAATTATTATAGTTGATACCTTGCGTACCAAACACTGGTAAAGGATAATGGCTTCAAATTTTATAAAACCCCGTAGGAACAAAGACAAGTACAAGGAAAAGGCAGAAAAACAATAGTTGACCACGATGGAGGTTGAACCTGCCACCTCTTCGACGAAACCCATCGCCTCGTCATAAAGAGAGAACGTGCTAGCAACCACGCTAGCTACGCTTCTTAGCACGCATTCTTTTCATGGCTAGGCGATGGGTGTCAACACAGAGGTGGCGTGTTCAATCCCTAGGGTGGTCAAGATTTGTTTATGTCTATTTCTAGTCACTTGACACTAAAGTTAGAAGAGTGACATATGTTGGAAGAGTGACATCTGTTGGAAGATTGACATATGTTGGAAGAGTGACATATGTTGGAAGAGTGACATCTGTT
>JAXRKP010000267.1:357500-362500 GCA_037039925.1 Doris montereyensis | reverse complement strand
CTACTACTACTAAAACTACTTTTACTACTACTACTACTACTACCACTACAACAACAACTACTACTACTACTGCTGCTACTACTACTACTACTACTACAAATACCACTATTTCTACCACTGTTACTTCTACTACTACTACTACTACTACTACTACTACTACTGCTGCTGCTACTACTACTACTACTACTACTACTACTACTACTACTACGACCTCTACGACTACTTCTACTACTACTATACTACTACTTACTACTACTACTACTTACTACAACAGCAACTACTACTATTACTGCTGCTACTGCTACTACTACTACTACTACAAATACTACTGTTACTGCTACTACTACTACTACTACTACTACTACTACTACTACTACTACTACTACTACTGCTGCTGCTGCTGCTGCTGCTGCTGCTACTTCTACTACTACTACTACTACTACTACTACAACTGCTATTACGACTACTTCTACTACTACTACTACTAATACTACTATTACTGCTACTTATACTACTATTACTACTACTACTGCGACTAATATTCCTACTACGATGACGATTACTATTACTGCTGTTGCTGCTTCTACTACTTTCTTTCTTTCTTTCTTTATCAGTTGCACTGTATGGGTTCTTTCTTTATCAGTTACCATTTTACCTTTTGGTGTATGGGTTCTTTCTTTATCATTTGCCATTCTACATTTCGGTGTATGTGTTCTTTCTTTGTCATTGCCATTTTACCTTTTGGTGTATGTGTTCTTTCTTTATCAGTTGCCATTCTACCTTTCGGTGTATGAGTTCTTTCTTTATCAGTTGCCATTCTACCTTTTGGTGTATGGGTTCCTACTTTCTTTATCAGTTGCCATTCTCTTTATCATCAGTTGCCATTCTACCTTTTGGTGTATGGGTTCTTTCTTTATCAGTTGCCATTCTACCTTTTGGTGTATGTGTTCTTTCTTTCTTTATCAGTTGCCATTCTACCTTTTGGTGTATGGGTTCTTTCTTTATCAGTTGGCATTCTACCTTTTGGTGTATGGGTTCTTTCTTTATCAGTTGCCATTCTACCTTTGGGTGTATGGGTTCTTTCTTTATCAGTTGCCATTCTACCTTTTGGTGTATGGGTTCTTTCTTTCTTTATCAGTTGCCATTCTACCTTTTGGTGTATGGGTTCTTTCTTTATCAGTTGCCATTCTACCTTTTGGTGTATGGGTTCTTTCTTTCTTTATCAGTTGCCATTCTACCTTTTGGTGTATGGGTTCTTTCTTTCTTTATCAGTTGCCATTCTACCTTTTGGTGTATGTGTTCTTTCTTTATCAGTTGCCATTCTACCTTTTGGTGTATGTATTTCTTTCTTTATCAGTTGCCATTCTACCTTTTGTATGTGTTGCCATTCTACCTTTTGGTGTATGTGTACTTTCTTTATCAGTTGCCATTCTACCTTTTGGTGTATGGGTTCTTTCTTTATCAGTTGCCATTCTACCTTTTGGTGTATGGGTTCTTTCTTTCTTTATCAGTTGCCATTCTACCTTTTGGTGTATGGGTTCTTTCTTTATCAGTTGCCATTCTACCTTTTGGTGTATGGGTTCTTTCTTTCTTTATCAGTTGCCATTCTACCTTTTGGTGTATGGGTTCTTTCTTTCTTTATCAGTTGCCATTTTACCTTTTGGTGTATGGGTTCTTTCTTTCTTTATCAGTTGCCATTCTACCTTTTGGTGTATGGGTTCTTTCTTTCTTTATCAGTTGCCATTCTACCTTTTGGTGTATGGGTTCTTTCTTTCTTTATCAGTTGCCATTCTACCTTTTGGTGTATGGGTTCTTTCTTTCTTTATCAGTTGCCATTCTACCTTTTGGTGTATGGGTTCTTTCTTTATCAGTTGCCATTCTACCTTTTGGTGTATGGGTTTTTTTTTTTATCAGTTGCCATTCTACCTTTTTAGGTGTATGGGTTCTTTCTTTATCAGTTGCCATTCTACCTTTTGGTGTATGGGTTCTTTCTTTCTTTATCAGTTGCCATTCTACCTTTTGGTGTATGGGTTCTTTCTTTATCAGTTGCCATTCTACCTTTTGGTGTATGGGTTCTTTCTTTCTTCATCAGTTGCCATTCTACCTTTTGGTGTATGGGTTCTTTTCTTTCTTTATCAGTTGCCATTTTTTTGGTGTATGGGTTTCTTTCTTTATCAGTTGCCATTCTACCTTTTGGTGTATGGGTTCTTTCTTTCTTCATCAGTTGCCATTCTACCTTTTGGTGTATGGGTTCTTTCTTTCTTTATCAGTTGCCATTCTACCTTTTGGTGTATGGGTTCTTTCTTTCTTTATCAGTTGCCATTCTACCTTTTGGTGTATGGGTTCTTTCTTTCTTTATCAGTTGCCATTCTACCTTTTGGTGTATGGGTTCTTTCTTTATCAGTTGCCATTCTACCTTTTGGTGTATGGGTTCTTTCTTTCTTTATCAGTTGCCATTCTACCTTTTGGTGTATGGGTTCTTTCTTTCTTTATCAGTTGCCATTCTACCTTTTGGTGTATGGGTTCTTTTTCTTTATCAGTTGCCATTCTACCTTTTGGTGTATGGGTTCTTTCTTTCTTCATCAGTTGCCATTCTACCTTTCGGTGTATGGGTTCTTTCTTTGTCAGTTGCCATTCTACCTTTTGGTGTGCTTTCTTTCTTTATCAGTTGCCATTCTACCTTTTGGTGTATGGGTTCTTTCTTTCTTTATCAGTTGCCATTCTACCTTTTGGTGTATGAGTTCTTTCTTTCTTTATCAGTTGCCATTCTACCTTTTGGTGTATGGGTTCTTTCTTTATCAGTTGCCATTCTACCTTTTGGTGTATGGGTTCTTTCTTTATCAGTTGCCATTCTACCTTTTGGTGTATGGGTTCTTTCTTTATCAGTTGCCATTCTATTCTTTTGGTGTATGGGTTCTTTCTTTCTTTATCAGTTGCCATTCTACCTTTTGGTGTATGGGTTCTTTCTTTATCAGTTGCCATTCTACCTTTTGGTGTATGGGTTCTTTCTTTATCAGTTGCCATTCTACCTTTTGGTGTATGGGTTCTTTCTTTCTTATCAGTTGCCATTCTACCTTTTGGTGTATGGGTTCTTTCTTTATCAGTTGCCATTCTACCTTTTGGTGTATGGGTTCTTTCTTTATCAGTTGCCATTCTACCTTTTGGTGTATGGGTTCTTTCTTTATCAGTTGCCATTCTACCTTTTGGTGTATGGGTTCTTTCTTTATCAGTTGCCATTCTACCTTTTGGTGTATGGGTTCTTTCTTTATCAGTTGCCATTCATTTTGGTGTATGGGTTTTCTTTCTTTATCAGTTGCCATTCTACCTTTTGGTGTATGGGTTCTTTCTTTATCAGTTGCCATTCTACCTTTTGGTGTATGGGTTCTTTCTTTCTTCATCAGTTGCCATTCTACCTTTCGGTGTATGTTTCTTTCTTTATCAGTTGCCATTCTACCTTTCGGTGTATGGGTTCTTTCTTTATCAGTTGCCATTCTACCTTTGGGTGTATGGGTTTTTTCTTTATCAGTTTTCATTCTACCTTTCGGCATATAGGTTCTTTCTTTCTTTATCGGTTCCTATTCTACCTTTCGGTGTATGGGTGTTTTCTTTATCTGTTGCCATTCTATCTTTCGGTGTATGGGTTCTTTCTTTATCAGTTGGCATTGTACCTTTCGGTGTATGGGTTCTTTCTTTATCAGTTCTCAATCTACCTTTTGATGTATGGGTTCAGATGCCCGAGATGATCTTTCTCCAGGATGCCCTGTCCTGGCATTTTCTGTTTCCTTCCAAAAAGTTCAATTTCTATGTTTCAATGCCTCTTTTATATCTTCTTCCCACTTTCTCCGTGGTCTGCCTTTTGGTCTTTTACCTTGGGCTTTAGCTCTGTATACTGATTAAGCTATTCTATTGTCATTCATTCTGTTTACATGCCCAAACCATCTCAATGCATTTGTTTCTATCTTATTTTTTTTATACCATCTGTTTTGGTTTGATCTCTTATTGTTGTGTTTCTGATTTTGTCTCTTATAGTTTTCCCTGCTACGCTTCTTAGATATTTCATTTCAGCTGCCTGTACTCTACTGTATTCTCTATTGTCTAAAGTCCGCTTCGCTGCCATAAAGGAGAGTAGGACAATAAACTGTATTGTATACTGCCATTTTGGTTTTTGTTGACAATTCTTGCTTACCTACAAATGCCTTTTCTAGATGGTTATATATTGCACTTGCCTTTTGGATTCTCTGGCTGATTTCTTCTCTTAGTTTTCTCTGAGTTAATCATTACTCCTAGGTAATTGTAGCTTTGAACTTGTTCTAAATACGCCCTGCCTAATTTATGATTTTGGGATTTAGCTTCCCTAGTTACAAGCGTTGTTTTAGTTTTCTTTGCATTTACTCTCATTCCTCTTTTATTTAGTTCATTGTTCATAATGTTGATATTCGACTGAAGGTCACTTTCTGATTTTCCAAACAGAACTAAATCATCGGCAAATGAAAGCATAGATATATTTACTGGTTTGAGCTTCCACATACCTACATTCCTTTTCCCCTTTTTGAGGATGCCTTTGCGACTGAATACATAAATGTGATAAACAAAAGAGGACTTAGGATACAACCTTGTCGTACTCCTATATCTACATCAAATTATGCAGATATGTTTCCAGCTACTCGCACTGCACATGTTGGTTTATTGTAAAAAAAAATTAATGGCTTCTATTAAATTTTGCTCTACATTGTGTTCTTTTAAGGAATGCCATAGTTCGTCCGTCCTCATAGTGTCAAATGCTTTTTGTAAGTCAATGAAACACAGGTGCAAATCAATGTTTCTCTCAATGAATTTTTATTATTATTTGTCTAATTGTAAATATGTGGTCGTGTACACTTCGTTCTGGTCTAAATCCACTCTAATGTTCTTCAATCTGATCCTCTACTCTTTTCCTTAGTCTCATTTCCAGTATCCTGGCATATACCTTTCCTGGAACGCTAAGTAGTGATATTCCTCTA
>JAXRKP010000267.1:340000-342500 GCA_037039925.1 Doris montereyensis | reverse complement strand
ATATGTATTCCTGAGTCTTTTCCGATTTTTGAGATCTCGGCGTTTATTTTCTCACAGTCCAGGTCCTCAATCATGTCAGCGAGGCGTACGTGATTACTGTTACCAGCCTGTTGATTTCCCATGATTGAGTTTTCATCACATGTGCTTGGATTTTTTTCATCGTCCTCGCTGTCTGGCGTGACAGATGTGTCAGAAAGATGCAGATCTATATTCTCGTTGTGTTTCGCTTCTGTCTCCGTGTCGTTTATGTCATTTGATTCACTGGTTGTGTTTTCGACAAAAGTTGTGTCAGCAAGCGGCGATGTTATGGTTGACACACTGAGTGAATGGATAGCATTGTCCTGACTCTGGGTTGGATGGTATGATTGACATACTGACTGAATTGATAGCACTGTCCTGACTCTGGGTTGGATGGTATGATTGACATACTGACTGAATGGATAGCACTGTCCTGACTGTGGGTTGGATGGTATGATTGACATACTGACTGAATGGATAGCACTGTCCTGACTGTGGGTTGGATGGTATGATTGACATACTGACTGAATGGATAGCATTGTCCTGACTCTGGGTTGGATGGTATGATTGACATACTGACTGAATGGATAGCACTGTCCTGACTGTGGGTTGATGGTATGATTGACATACTGACTGAATGGATAGCATTGTCCTGACTGTGGGTTGATGGTATGATTGACATACTGACTGAATGGATAGCACTGTCCTTACTGTATGGTATGATTGACATACTGACTGAATGGATAGCACTGTCCTGACTCTGGGTTGGATGGTATGATTGACATACTGACTTAATGGATAGCATTGTCCTGACTCTGGGTTGGATGGTATGATTGACATACTGACTGAATGGATAGCACTGTCCTGACTGTGGGTTGGATGGTATGATGATTAAGATACTGACTTAATGGATAGCATTGTCCTGACTCTGGGTTGGATGGTATGATTGACATACTGACTGAATGGATAGCACTGTCCTGACTGTGGGTTGGATGGTATGATTGACATACTGACTGAATGGATAGCATTGTCCTGACTGTGGGTTGATGGTATGATTGACATACTGACTGAATGGATAGCACTGTCCTGACTCTGGGTTGGATGGTATGATTGACATACTGACTGAATGGATAGCACTGTCCTGACTCTGGGTTGGATGGTATGATTGACATACTGACTGAATGGATAGCACTGTCCTGACTGTGGGTTGATGGTATGATTGACATACTGACTGAATGGATAGCATTGTCCTGACTGTGGGTTGGATGGTATGATTGACATACTGACTGAATTGATAGCACTGTCCTGACTGTGGGTTGGATGGTATGATTGACATACTGACTGAATGGATAGCACTGTCCTGACTGTGGGTTGGATGGTATGATTGACATACTGACTTAATGGATAGCACTGTCCTGACTGTGGGTTGATTCCGTATTGTTGTTGTTCGTTTGTTGAATGTCAACACTTACGGTTTCTTTGTTTTCAATAAAGTCCGTGTTCGTAGATGTCTCGTCAAGGGGCGATGTTATGGTTGACACGCTGAATGAGTGTGTAGCACTGTCCTTATTCTGGGTTGACTCCATATTGTTGTTTGTTCGTTAAATGTCGGCACTCGCAGTTTCTTCGTTTTTAATGAAGTCCGTGTTGGTAGATGTTGTTGCTGTCTCCGTTGTTACTCTTATGCGATGTTGTTTTTCTAAGTTGGCCTCGTCTTACTTGGCTCGGTGACTTCCGTCTAAAGCTGGCAAGAGTCGATTGATAACTCGTCGACACACTCATGTCGGCCATCTCCATGCCATCAAATCGAAGGACGAGGGTAGTATGCTCTTTATTTCCAGCTACCTTGAAGGATGAGAGGTCAGATTCCTCTAAAATGCTGTTGCTAAGACATTCCAGCATCGTCGAATATCCGCTAACTGGCACAGTGATGTCGTGTAACCTCTAAAGAAACTTGAAATCATAAAATGAACGCTAGCTCGCTCACCCACGTGTCGCCCGCTCGGTAACCAAACCGGAAGTCCTCTAGCTAGCTATCTGTCTATATATCTACCTATCTATCTAGCTATCTTTCTGTCTATAGATGTTGTATCTATCTACCTATCTGTCTATCTATCTATATCTCTATATATGTTGTATCTATCTACCTATCTGTCTATCTATCTATATCTCTATATATGTTGTATCTATCTACCTATCTGTCTATCTATCTATATCTCTATATATATTGTTGTATCTATCTACCTATCTATCCATAATTTTGTATCCATCTCTACATCTACATTGCTTTTTGTTTTTCTGTATTTCTATGGGGGGGGGGGGGTGGGGGTTGTTCATACTCTATAATTCCCTCAATTGACTTTTGCCTGGGTTTTTTTCTTCTAGACTGATATTTATCTATTTACTTGTTTAGTCTATTACGCGTTTATTTAACTATTTGCCTGTTTGTCTGTGTATTGATTTATTGTTATAGTTATTTATT
>JAXRKP010000267.1:295000-332500 GCA_037039925.1 Doris montereyensis | reverse complement strand
CTGGACTAAGGGGGTAGATTTTACACTGGAAAACTGTTCAACCTGATGGGATTTTGTGTCTACACCACTGGACTAAGGGGGTTATGGTTGATTGGAGGCCGACTCCGTGCCTCTGAACTCATTCTGATCGATTGATTGAGAGCCGACTCCGTGCCTCTGAACTCATTCTGATCGATTGAGAGGCCGACTCCGTGCCTCTGAACTCATTCTGATCGATTGAGAGGCCGACTCCGTGCCTCTGAACTCATTCTGATCGATTGAGAGGCCGACTCCGTGCCTCTGAACTCATTCTGATCGATTGAGAGGCCGACTCCGTGCCTCTGAACTCATTCTGATCGATTGAGAGGCCGACTCCGTGCCTCTGAACTCATTCTGATCGATTGAGAGGCCGACTCCGTGCCTCTGAACTCATTCTGATCGATTGAGAGGCCGACTCCGTGCCTCTGAGCTCATTCTGATCGATTGAGAGGCCGACTCCGTGCCTCTGAACTCATTCTGATCGATTGAGAGGCCGACTCCGTGCCTCTGAATTCATTCTGATTGATTTAGAGACTGACAACGTGCCTCTGTACTCATTCTGGTTGGGGATTGAGAGGCCGACACCGTGCCTCTGGACTCAGTCTGGTTGGGGATTGAGAGGCCGACACCGTGCCTCTGGACTCAGTCTGGTTGGGGATTGAGAGGCCGACACCGTGCCTCTGTACTCAGTCTGGTTGGGGATTGAGAGGCCGACACCGTGCCTCTGTACTCAGTGTGGTTGGTTGAGAGGCCGACACCGTGCCTCTGGACTCATTCTGGTTGGGGATTGAGAGGCCGACACCGTGCCTCTGGACTCAGTCTGATTGGGGATTGAGAGGCCGACACCGTGCCTCTGGACTCAGTCTGATTGGGGATTGAGAGGCCGACACCGTGCCTCTGGACTCAGTCTGATTGGGGATTGAGAGGCCGACACCGTGCCTCTTGACTCATTCTGGTTGGGGATTGAGAGGCCGACACCGTGTCTCTGGACTCAGTCTGGTTGGTTGAGAGGCCGACACTTTGCCTCTGAACTCAGTCTGGTTGGTCGAGAGGCCGACACCTCTGTACTACCGAATCGTCCAGCTAGCCATGTGCATAGTGTACACACTACTGCCTAAGGAAACTCGCTGAACAACCAAAGTCTCCTACTTCTGTCAGTGTTCACACTACTGCCTAAGGAAACTCGCTGAACAACTGAAGTTTCCTACTTCTGTCAGTGTAGACACTACTGCCTAAGGAAACTCGCTGAACAACTGAAGTTTCCTACTTCTGTCAGTGTACACACTACTGCCTAAGGAAACTCGCTGAACAACTGAAGTTTCCTACTTCTGTCAGTGTACACACTACTGCCTAAGGAAACTCGCTGAACAACTGAAGTTTCCTACTTCTGTCAGTGTACACACTACTGCCTAAGGAAACTCGCTGAACAACTGAAGTTTCCCACTTCTGTCAGTGTACACACTACTGCCTAAGGAAACTCGCTGAACAACTGAAGTTTCCTACTTCTGTCAGTGTACACTACTGCCTAAGGAAACTCGTTGAACAACCGAAGTCTCCCACTTCTATCGGCTACAATTCAATAATGATTTATTCGGGTTCACCTTTGTTCGTCTTTTCTGTCCATTAAGATGTTGTTGTTACATAATACTCTTTGCTCAGTCAATTGTTGTCTGTTTGCTCTTCGTAAATGTTGGAAATGATAAGGATATCAATGATGATTATACTACGAATTCAATCATTCATGTCCATCTTTTTTCATTTCTGTTCATCGAAATGAATGACAATGCCTTTACTATAATATGATACCACTTTATCAAAGCTACAGACGCCAAAACAGTAACTGTTCTAATAAAGGTGATATTGATAAACGACAATAAGTGAGAACTCCACTAAGACAAACAGAACAAACACGTGACATTTCAGATAGAACCTTTCGTCAGACACTAAACGTAGAATAGCTACAGTTACACTCTTAAGATAACATGCAAGCATCACACAACGTGACGTCAGAAGGGAACACAGAAAGGAGTGAATATGGAGCGAGTAGAAAGAAAAAGAATAAAAGAAAGTAAGATGGGGATACATGTAATAAAAAATAAACTTCACTCCACTGTGACTCCTGTATGTTCTATAAAGGATCCACAACAGTGCCGTTTCGGATTAACCCTTTGTTTGAGAACAAAGAGGTGCGGACTAAACCCACTTATAACACAGTGCACAAGCATCTCTAGACTCTACGCTTGGTGTCTGGCGCAGCGTGAAACAAACAATGCCGCGAATTCGTTCTGTCTTCCTTGGTGAACTCATCTCTAGGTGTGATGACGTTATCATTTCATGTGGTGATGTTGTCACTTAATAATGTGGTGACGGTGTCACTTCATGTGGTAATTTTGTCACTTAATAATGTGGTGACGGTGTCACTTCATGTGGTGATATTGTCAATTAATAATGTGGTGACGGTGTCACTTCATGTGGTGATGTTGTCACTTAATAATGTGGTGACGGTGTCACTTCATGTGGTGATGTTGTCAATTAATAATGTGATGACGGTGTCATTTCATGTGGTGATGTTGTCAATTAATAATGTGGTGACGGTGTCACTTCATGTGGTGATGTTGTCACTTAATAATGTGCTGACGGTGTCACTTCATGTGGTGATGTTGTCAATTAATAATGTGGTGACGGTGTCACTTCATGTGGTGATGCTGTCACTTAATAATGTGGTGACGGTGTCACTTCATGTGGTGATGTTGTCAATTAATAATGTGGTGACGGTGTCACTTCATGTGTGATGTTGTCAATTAATAATGTGGTGACGGTGTCACTTCATGTGGTGACGTTGTCATCTCATGGGGTAAAGTTGTCACTTGATGTGGACATGTTCTTACTTGATGTGATGAAGTTGTCACTTCATGTTGAGAAGTTGTCACTTCATGTTGAGAAGTTGTCACTTCATGTTGAGAAGTTGTCACTTATGTTGAGAAGTTGTCACTTCATGTTGAGAAGTTGTCACTTCATGTTGAGAAGTTGTCACTTCATGTTGAGAAGTTGTCACTTCATGTTGAGAAGTTGTCACTTCATGTTGAGATGTTGTCACTTCATGTTGAGAAGTTGTCACTTCATGCTGAGAAGTTGTCACTTCATGTTGAGAAGTTGTCACTTCATGATTGAGAAGTTGTCACTTCATGTTGAGAAGTTGTCACTTCATGAAGTTGAGAAAAGAGACTTCATGTTGAGAAAGAATTGTCACTTCATGTTGAGAAGCTGTCACTTCATGCTTGAGAAGTTGTCACTTCATATGGTTGAGACTTGTCGCTAACTGTGGCGAAGTTATCATTTCATGGGGAAGTAATCATTTAGTGAGGTAGATGTAGTGAAGTTGCAACATGAATAAAAACATTCCCCCCTGAATAAGAACAGGTAGAGGATTTTAATTATTCCAGGTGGATGAAAATTTTTCCACCCAAATAAGATAAGGTAGGGTGATTATCTTATTTGGGTTGATTCCATCCGAAAAGAAGACTTGCAATACGTAATTGAAATATCGGTAGATCTCGCCGGATTTGGATGTTATCAGTCATACCTTGTGTTTTAGATCTATTTTAGTTGTTGCTTCTTTTTTTTTTCTTTTTTTTTTTGCCTTGTCTTTCTTCGTTGTGAGGAAAGTGTGTGTGTGTGTTGGGGGAAGGGGGTGAGGGGAGATGGGACACTACGTCATGCAGATGAAGACGTGATGTTGATGAGCGTGAGAGGCTTGAAATGTACTTGCCTGCTGATTCTAATCATGGTCATACATCCTTCCCACTCACTCATGGTCATACATCCTTCCCACTCACTCATGGTCATACATCCTTCCCACTCACTCATGGTCATACATCCTTCCCACTCACTCATGGTCATACATCCTTCCCACTCACTCATGGTCATACATCCTTCCCACTCACTCATGGTCCCTTCCCACTCACTATGGTCATACATCCTTCCCACTCACTCATGGTCATACATCCTTCCCACTCACTCATGGTCATACATCCTTCCCACTCACTCATGGTCATACATCCTTCCCACTCACCATGGTCATACATCCTTCCCACTCACTCATGGTCATACATCCTTCCCACTCACTCATGGTCATACATCCTTCCCACTCACTCATGGTCATACATCCTTCCCACTCACTCATGGTCATACATCCTTCCCACTCACTCATGGTCATACATCCTTCCCACTCACTCATGGTCATACATCCTTCCCACTCACTCATGGTCATACATCCTTCCCACTCACTCATGGTCATACATCTTCCCACTCACTCATGGTCATACATCCTTCCCACTCACTCATGGTCATACATCCTTCCCACTCACTCATGGTCATACATCCTTCCCACTCACCATGGTCACATCCTTCCACTCACTCATGGTCATACATCCTTCCCACTCACTCATGGTCATACATCCTTCCCACTCACTCATGGTCATACATCCTTCCCCACTCACTCATGGTCATACATCCTTCCCACTCACTCATGGTCATACATCCTTCCCACTCACTCATGGTCATCCTTCCCTCCTCATCTCTTCCCACTCACTCATGGTCATACATCCTTCCCACTCACTCATGGTCATACATCCTTCCCACTCACTCATGGTCATACATCCTTCCCACTCACTCATGGTCATACATCCTTCCCACTCACTCATGGTCATACATCCTTCCCACTCACTCATGGTCATACATCCTTCCCACTCACTCATGGTCATACATCCTTCCCCTCACTCATGGTCACATCCTTCCCACTCATGGTCCATCCTTCCCACTCACTCATGGTCATACATCCTTCCCATGGTCTCATCTCCCTCACTCCTTGGTCATACATCCTTCCCACTCACATACATTGTCATACATCCTTCCCACTCACTTAGCCCATCCTTCCCACTCACTCATGGTCATACATCCTTCCCACTCACTTCCTGGTCATACATCCTTCCCACTCACTCATGGTCATACATCCTTCCCACTCACTCATGGTCATACATCCTTCCCACTCACTCATGGTCATACATCCTTCCCACTCACTCATGGTCATACATCCTTCCCCACTCACTCATGGTCATACATCCTTCCCACTCACTCATGGTCATACATCCTTCCCACTCACTCATGGTCATACATCCTTCCCACTCACTCATGGTCATACATCCTTCCCACTCACTCATGGTCATACATCCTTCCCACTCACTCATGGTCATACATCCTTCCCACTCACTACATCCTTCCCACTCACATCCTTCCTTCCCCACACACTCATGGTCATACATCCTTCCCACTCACTCATGGTCATAGATCCTTCCCACTCACTCATGGTCATACATCCTTCCCACTCACTGACCATTCAATCGTCACTCAAACTCAAACGTTAATCTTTCATTTCACTTTCAATATATGTTCATTATATTTAGTTTTACGAAACAATAAATACATGAACAATAAAACAACGCTTGTAGCTCATTGAGCGTCCATTTACCTACTCAAAAATAAAATTTCAGAACCATTGATTTGCAAATAAACTTTCAGTGTATATTTCTCTTACTCTTACCGTGTAAAATCAGTTGACAGTAAGTAACAGAGAACGTAAAACAGCTGGGTTGCCACAGCGGACAGGAAGTTGAACGCACAGAGCAACATGGCCACCGCTTAGTGGTAGTAGCGTCAATACCAAAAGGGTCAAACACCCAGAAGACCGAAAGGAAAGAACACCATGCGGAGGGGGCGGGGAGGCTTATTTTAAACATTAGTTTGTTAGGATTGTGTGTGTGTGTGTGTGTGTGTGTGGGTGTGTGTGTGTGTGTATGTGTAATATTTCGACCTCCTCTATGCTTTATTCTGGGACATCTTTCAATCGGAAAAAAATACAATGTGTGGTCATAGTCCCAACACACTGCTGTTTGCAAATAACACCTGGGGCGAGAAAGTTCGTGTTACAATGTGTGGTCATAGTCTCAACACACTGCTGTTTGCAAATAGCGCCTGGGACGAGAAAGTTAATGTTACAATGTAGTGTTTCAGTTGATACCGATTAACATGTGATAACAAAAGTTTGTGAATGTTGTAAAAATTATCTTTCGATACCTTGAACTTGATTAAATGGTCATGTAAACATTATTATTATTATTATTATTATTATCATTATTATTATTATTATTATTATTATTATTATTTATCATTATCATTATTATTATTATTATTATTATTATTATTATGGTTATTATTGTTGTTGTGATTGTAATTATTATTACCATTGTCAATATTACTATTATAATCATTATCAGCATCGTAATTGTTATTTTTATTATTATTGTGTATTATTATTACTATTTCAATACATGTATATGTATTACATTATATTATTATATTTTTTTCATTTATGTAATTATCAAGATCAACATTATCATATTTGACCACCGCCCAGTCTCACAAAACAAATATCCCACATTATAATCAGTAAGAGCTTAATGTCTTGTACACTAAGTGATAACTTTGTATGTTCTGTTCCCATGAACTTATAATACGACTTGTTATGTCTCGTAATATAAATTGGTTAATAATAATGCATACATGTACATGTATATATGAAGCATTGAAATAATCATACTATTTTCTAAATGCACTTGGGACAACAAACTATATCATGACCCCGAATTCGTTGTCTTTGTGACTAATTTGTTGATGTTTTGTGATGACTACTGAGACTTGCGTGATTTAAAAAATGCTTGAACTTGACGATGTTACTTGTGTAAGCTATAAATTACAATGCTGAAATTGTCTACCTTTGTTGAGTGCAGTTCACTCACCAACCACTGCACTCACTTAGCACCACCAGAACTTCGCATGAAGGTTTGCATTTGAAATAGCAGGCTGCCTTAACTTTAACTCCTAAATGGTCGGCGGTGTAGAGCAAGAGTGAATCAGCCTTCCCATAATTGGTCTAGTTTGAGAACATGGGGGTATGAAGATGTATAACAGCACGGCCCCCTCCCTCCCACACATGAAGTCATGAAGGCTAACAACAGCCGCCCCCCCCCCACCACACATGAAGTCATGAAGGCTAACAACAGCCCCCCACCACCACACATGAAGTCATGAAGGCTAACAACAGCCCCCCCCACCACCACACATGAAGTCATGAAGGCTAACAACAGCCCCCACCACCACACATGAAGTCATGAAGGCTAACAACAGCCCCCCCCCCCCCACCACCACACATGAAGTCATGAAGGCTAACAACAGCCCCCCACCACCACACATGAAGTCATGAAGGCTAACAACAGCCTCCCCCCCACCACCACACATGAAGTCATGAAGGCTAACAACAGCCTCCCCCCACCACCCCCCCCACCACACATGAAGTCATGAAGGCAACAACAGCCCCCCCATGAAGGCTAACAACACCCCCACACACACATGAAGTCATGAAGGCTAACAACAGCCCCCACCACCACCCCACCACCAAGTCATGAAGGCTAACAACAGCCCCCCCCCCCCACCACCACACATGAAGTCATGAAGGCTAACAACAGCCCCCCCCACCACCACATGAAGTCATGAAGGCTAACAACAGCCCCCCCCACCACCACACATGAAGGCATGAAGGCTAACAACAGCCCCCCACCACCACACATGAAGTCATGAAGGCTAACTACAGCCCCCCACCACCACATGAAGTCATGAAGGCTACCACCACACATGAAGTCCCCTAACACAGCACCCCACCACCACATGAAGTCATGAAGGCTAACTACAGCCCCCCACCACCACACATGAAGTCATGAAGGCTAACTACAGCCCCCCACCACCACACATGAAGTCATGAAGGCTAACTACAGCCCCCACCACCACACATGAAGTCATAAAGGCTAACAACAGCCCCCCACCACCACACATGAAGTCATGAAGGCTAACAACAGCCCCCCCCCACCACCACCACACATGAAGTCATAAAGGCTAACAACAGCCCCCCACCACCACACATGAAGTCATGAAGGCTAACAACAGCCCCCCCCCCCCCCCCACCATGAAGTCCTAAAGGCTAACAACAGCCCCCACCACCACACATGAAGTCATGAAGGCTAACAACAGCCCCCCACCACCACACATGAAGTCATAAAGGCTAACAACAGCCCCCACCACCACACATGAAGTCATAAAGGCTAACAACAGCCCCCCACCACCACACATGAAGTCATGAAGGCTAACAACAGCCCCCCCACCACCACACATGAAGTCATAAAGGCTAACAACAGCCCCCCACCACCACACATGAAGTCATGAAGGCTAACAACAGCCCCCCACCACCACACATGAAGTCATCAAGGCTAACAACAGCCCCCACCACCACACATGAAGTCATGAAGGCTAACAACAGCCCCCACCACCACACATGAAGTCATAAAGGCTAACAACAGCCCCCCACCACCACACATGAAGTCATGAAGGCTAACAACAGCCCCCCCCCCCCACCACCACACATGAAGTCATAAAGGCTAACAACAGCCCCCCCCCCACCACACATGAAGTCATGAAGGCTAACAACAGCCCCCCCCCACCACCACACATGAAGTCATGAAGGCTAACAACCCCCCCCCCCCCCCCCCACCACACATGAAGTCATGAAGGCTAACAACAGCCCCCCCACCACCACACATGAAGTCATGAAGGCTAACAACAGCCCCCCACCACCACACATGAAGTCATAAAGGCTAACAACAGCCCCCCCCACCACCACACATGAAGTCATGAAGGCTAACAACAGCCCCCCACCACCACACATGAAGTCATGAAGGCTAACAACAGCCCCCCCCACCACCACACATGAAGTCATGACGGCTAACAACAGCCCCCCCCCACCCACCACATGAAGTCATGAAGGCTAACAACAGCCCCCCCACCACCACACATGAAGTCATGAAGGCTAACAACAGCCCCCCCCCCACCACCACACATGAAGTCATGAAGGCTAACAACAGCCCCCCCCACCCCCACACATGAAGTCATGAAGGCTAACAACAGCCCCCCCCACCACCACACATGAAGTCATGAAGCTAACAACAGCCACCCCCCCCCACCACACATGAAGTCATGAAGGCTAACAACAGCCCCCCCCCCACCACACATGAAGTCATGAAGGCTAACAACAGCCCCCCCACCACCACACATGAAGTCATAAAGGCTAACAACAGCCCCCCCCCACCACACATGAAGTCATGAAGGCTAACAACAGCCCCCCACCACCCCACATGAAGTCATGAAGGCTAACAACAGCCCCCCCCCACACACCACACATGAAGTCATGAAGGCTAACAACAGCCCCCCCCCACCCCCACACATGAAGTCATGAAGGCTAACAACAGCCCCCCCCCCACCACACATGAAGTCATGAAGGCTAACAACAGCCCCCCCCCCCCCCACCAGACATGAAGTCATGAAGGCTAACAACAGCCCCCCCCACACATGAAGTCATGAAGGCTAACACATGAAGTCATGAAGGCTAACAACAGCCCCCCCCCCACCACATGAAGTCATGAAGGCTAACAACAGCCCCCCCCCCCACCACATGAAAAGGCTAAATTTAAATTTAAGTCATGAAAGCTAACAACACGCCCCCCCCCCCCCCACCACACATGAAGGCTAAATTTAACAACACGCCCCTCCCCCCCCCCCACCACACATGAAGGCTAAATTTAGATTTATAACAACCCCCCCCCACACACACATGAAGGCTAAATTTAAATTTTAAACAACACGCCCCCTAATTCTTACACCACATGAAGGCTTTTAGATTTATAACAACACGCCCCCCTACTGATTCTTATACTGGTGACTTTTGACTAGGGGTACTAATTCTTATACTGGTGACTTTTGAACTAGGGGTACTAATTCTTATACTGGTGACTTTTGAACTAGGGGTACTAATTCTTACACCGGTGACGTTTTGACTAGGGCTACTGACTACTAATTCTTACACCAGGTGACGTTTTGACTAGGGCTACTGACTACTAATTCTTACACCGGTGACGTTTTGACTAGGGCTACTGACTACTAATTCTTATACTGGTGACTTTTTGACTAGGGCTACTGACTACTAATTCTTATACTGGTGACTTTTTGACTAGGGCTACTGACTACTAATTCTTATACTGGTGACTTTTTGACTAGGGCTACTACTATTCTTATACTGGTGACTTTTTGACTAGGGCTACTGACTACTAATTCTTATACTGGTGACTTTTTGACTAGGGCTACTGACTACTAATTCTTACACCGGTGACGTTTTGACTAGGGCTACTGACTACTAATTCTTATACTGGTGACTTTTTGACTAGGGCTACTAATTCTTATACTGGTGACTTTTTGACTAGGGCTACTACTAATTCTTATACTGGTGACTTTTTGACTAGGGCTACTGACTACTAATTCTTACACCGTTTTTGACTAGGGCTACTGACTACTAATTCTTACACGGTGACGTTTTGACTAGGGCTACTGACTACTAATTCTTACACGGTGACGTTTTGACTAGGGCTACTGGCTACTAATTCTTATACTGGTGACGTTTTGACTAGGGCTACTGACTACTAATTCTTATACTGGTGACGTTTTGACTAGGGCTACTGACTACTAATTCTTACACCGGTGACGTTTTGACTAGGGCTACTGACTACTAATTCTTATACTGTTGACTTTTAGACTAGGGCTACTGACTACTAATTCTTATACTGGTGACTTTTGGACTAGGGCTACTGACTACTAATTCTTATACTGTTGACTTTTAGACTAGGGCTACTGACTACTAATTCTTATACTGTTGACTTTTAGACTAGGGCTACTAATTCTTATACTGTTGACTTTTAGACTAGGGCTACTGACTACTAATTCTTATACTGTTGACTTTTAGACTAGGGCTACTGACTACTAATTCTTATACTGTTGACTTTTAGACTAGGGCTACTGACTACTAATTCTTATACTGTTGACTTTTAGACTAGGGCTACTAATTCTTATACTGTTGACTTTTAGACTAGGGCTACTAATTCTTATACTGTTGACTTTTAGACTAGGGCTACTAATTCTTATATTGGTGACTTTTAGACTAAGGCTACTGACTACTAATTCTTATACTGGTGACTTTTGGACTAGGGCTACTGACTACTAATTCTTATACTGGTGACTTTTTGACTAGGGCTACTGACTACTAATTCTTATACTGGTGACTTTTTGACTAGGGCTACTGACTACTAATTCTTATACTGGTGACTTTTTGACTAGGGCTACTGACTACTAATTCTTATACTTATAGTTTTTATACTGGTGACTTTTTGACTAGGGCTACTGACTACTAATTCTTATACTTATAGTTTTTATACTGGTCACTTTTGGACTAGGGCTACTAATTCTTATACTGGTGACTTTTGGACTAGGGCTACTATTACTAATTTTTATACTGGTGACTTTTTGACTAGGGCTACTGACTACTAATTCTTATACTGGTGACTTTTAGACTAGGCTACTAATTCTTATACTGGTGACTTTTAGACTAGGGCTACTAATTCTTATGCTGGTGACTTTTAGACTTACTAATTCTTATACTGACTTTTAGACTAGGGCTACTAATTCTTATACTGGTGACTTTTTGACTAGGGCTACTAATTCTTATACTGGTGACTTTTAGACTAGGGCTACTAATTCTTATACTGGTGACTTTTAGACTAGGGCTACTGACTACTAATTCTTATACTGGTGACTTTTAGACTAGGGCTACTAATTCTTATACTGGTGACTTTTAGACTAGGGCTACTAATTCTTATACTGGTGACTTTTTGACTAGGGCTACTAATTCTTATACTGGTGACTTTTTGACTAGGGCTACTGACTACTAATTCTTATACTGGTGACTTTTTGACTAGGGCTACTGACTACTAATTCTTATACTGGTGACTTTTTGGCTAGCGCTACTGACTACTAATTCTTATACTTATAGTTTTTATACTGGTGACTTTTGGACTAGGGCTACTGACTACTAATTCTTATACTTATAGTTTTTATACTGGTGACTTTTGGACTAGGGCTACTGACTACTAATTCTTATACTGGTGACTTTTTGACCAGGGCTACTAATCACTATATACTACTGATTCTTATGCTGATGACTTTTGGACTAGGGCTACTATATACTACTGATTCTTATGCTGATGACGTTTTGACTAGGGCTACTGACTACTAATTCTTATACTGTTGACTTTTGGACTAGGGCTACTATACACTACTAAGTCTTATACTGGTGACTTTGGACTAGGGCTACTGACTACTAATTCTTATACTGGTGACTTTTGGACAAGGGCTGCTAATTCTTATACTGGTGACATTTGGATCAATCCAGTAGGAACGACTTGAATATGTTTGACCTACCATTAGTACCATCGAGGAAAGTGTGTAACAATGTATCGTTTCTATATATATTTAATTAATCGATTTCTAGTCATTACAAATGATATAATTGTCATGCAATCTCAGTATCGAAGTACTGGTACTGACTCGATCATCTGATAATCGTACCTGATTCCGTATTATGTGCAGCGATTTCTGAGTTTATCCCAGTCAAAGTTTGATATTTATAAATCTTTATGCTTGTACTTGTACACGTATCAAATAAAGTCATGTGCTTGGTAAACGACATGTTTTGACACAGTCAGTGTAGTCGCTGTTTTCTCGGCATCTGTGTACAGTACAAAGACTAAGACTGAGAAGTTGTTTTTTTTTATTCAATCAATGTATTTCTATAATAATCAAGCTTACTTACACAACTTACACAGATTTGGATACATCCATTGTGAGATGAATCATGAATCTCTTGAACAAATTTATTATGTTCTGATTATTCTCGTGTTCTCTTGGTCTTCTCGTTTGTTTGTCTTTCTTCTTCTTTATCTTTTCACCTTTCTTCCTTAACGTTGCCAACCTCATCCCATCTCTTTCTTCCAAACCTCATCCCATCCCTTTCTTCATTTTCCTTTCTTTCAAAGCTCATCCCATCCCTTCTTCCTTATCCTTTCTTTCAAAACTCATCCCATCCCTTTCTTTCTTCCTTACTTTCTTCCTCATCCCATCCTTTCTTTTCTTCCTTATCCTTTCTTTCAAATCCTCCATCCCTTTCCTTTCTTCCTTATCCTTTCTTTCAAAACTCATCCCATCCCTTTCTACTTTCTTCCCCTTATCCTTTCTTTCAAAACTCATCCCATCCCTTTCTTTACTTTCTTTTCCTTATCCTTTCTTTCAAAATCAAACCTCATCCGATCCCTTCTTCCTTATCCTTTCTTTCAAACCTTTCTTTCCAAACTCATCCCATCCCTTCTTCCTTATCCTTTCTTTCAAAACTCATCCCATCCCTTTCTACTTTCTTCCCTTATCCTTTCTTTCCAAATCAAACCTCATCCGATCCCTTTCTACTTTCTTCCTTATCCTTTCTTTCAAAAATCAAACCTCATCCCATCCCTTTCTACTTTCTTCCTTATCCTTTCTTTCAAACCTCATCCCATCCCTTTCTTCCTTATCCTTTCTTTCAAACATCCTCCCGTCTCTTCCTTTCTTATCCTTTCAAACCTCCTCCCATCTCTTTCTTCCTTATCCTTTCAAACATTATGCCATCTCTTTCTTCATAATGTGGAAGAACGAAAAGAATGAAATAGGAGGACTATAGCTACCACTACTACCAGTAATTCCTGCATATCAACAAGTAGACGTCCCCACCCCTCCCCAACAAACAAAAACAAAACAAGTCAATCATACACTGCTTTTTGTTTCTTTGAAAGTTACCCCATCCACCATTGTGGCGATCTCAGGGTAAATTCAGAGTAAACGACAACTCAAGAAGAAAGAAAAAGTGAAAAATAGAAGGAAAGGAAAGATGCAAGACCTACCAGCAGTGCCCACTCATATGGCATAAGTTATATACACTATTGACAACCTGTTGAGTTTAAAAACAAACAAGAAAAAACAACAACACATAAATACATTGTATCTGAACGTGACATCAAAACAATTGACTTGAGTGAATAATAATAAAATTAATAAACTCTTCATCAATTTAATACAAACACACTTTATTTTATTTTTATTTTTAATCTTCCCATACTTCCTCTTTCCTTTTCTGTATTAAAAAAAAAAGTGTAAAGGGGGTACATGTGTAAGCCTCATGAAATAGAAATAGGCCAATAAATGAATATCTTCAGCTACAATGAGATTAGAGGAGAAGTCTGAAATGGCGAAAGGATAGCAACAAAGAAGACGCAGTGAGGAATGGAGTTTTATTTAAGTATAACAAACATACAGGTACATGTCTCATGTAGCCAAAGCTTGATATTATCATAAAGATACCACTTGAACATTAACCTTACTACACTTGCAGAAAACACTTACACTATTTACAGATTATTTTTCTCCCTCAAGTTATTGTTATACTGCAATACTAACAATATTGAATACTAGACAATCAAAAGCTACATATTTTTAGTACCTAAGAGAGAGGGTGGGGGGGGGAGAGATAAAAACAGAATGCAGCTCACAGTCACACACACCAATTAACAATAACAATAACACATACATTGTTATTGTATTTATACACTACAAAACAACCCAACCGCCATCCATGACCAATATACATGTACATGATGTATTACGATATTATTATTATTATTATTATTATACACCTCTGATATATTGTTACACTCCTCCCAGACACTGATCGAATCACAATTTTCTTGTCACCGCAAAGATTCAAGTAGAAGTACAAGGCAAATTAACCAGTGGACCCAGTGTCAATGTGTCAATGTGTCAATGTGTCAATGTGTCAATGTTGAATCTTCTAGACTAGTTTGCTTTGACTTTTGACTATATTTATAAATGTGTCGACTTACTACATTTTAGTACTTGTAGAAACAAAACTGTCGAAGAGCAAGCAGAGATATATGGTGGATGCTTTAATGTTATTGACCCTTGCAACCTTAGAGCAGCAAAAACAAAAACATGGTAATGCAGTCAATGAGAGAGAGAGAGAGAGAGAGAGAGAGAAAGACAGACAGTGAGGGGGGGGGAGACGAGAGAAAGACGAGAGAGAGAGAGAGAGAGAGAGAGAGAGAGAGAGAGAGAGAGAGAGAGAGAGAGAGAGAGAGACAGGCAGACAGACAGAGACTGAGAGAGAGCGAGACAACAAACAGTCATTGTCAGATAAACAAAACATACCAGCACAAAGAGAAACACTGAGACAGTATAAACAAATCAAAGAGAATGTATTTGTTATAAAAGGCATCTTTACTCTGAAAAAAAAATTCTTGAAAATTGACAAAGATAGAGGGTTCTATTAGAGACGCTATTGCTGAGATTGGGGTCAGGGTAATTGTTTGGTTATTTTTAAAGATTCAATGCAAAAGATGAGCTAGAGAAGACAACCAGTAAAGGTATGCTCATTAGATATAAAGACAATCAGTAAGGTATACTCATTAGATATACATATACATATTAATATTCACAAACATCATGTATATGTCCCCCTTCAACTTCACTCTGGAAGTTTCTAAGACACAGATGAAAATGACTGGATGGCCTTTCTTTTCGACTTCTCTTCACAAAGCTCAACATTTAATACTTAAAAATCTTCATTGGCCATGTGACATTGACACATTCTTGTTAGAGCAAAGTGACAGCTTGAAGACTTGGTAACAGATGGAAAAACAAGAAGAAGAGAATATTAACAAGCTCTCTTCTAAATACAATACAGGGAGACAATCAAACTGTGAGCGGCAGTAGAATCTGACGTTGACTTAGCGTTGACTTGAACTTGAAGCAAAAAAGACACAAGAGATATTTTCTCTAATAAATCTTGAAACTAAAATTAATGAGTAACAAAAACATTGGTCTTGTGAAGCAATCAAATTTGATTAAAAGATGGTTTCAAACCAATGAAAAAGTCGTTTCATACACGCTTATAAAATTGACTTGACAAATTCAGTCAAATGTTGATTGTGCTTTGCTAATGTCCTTCTTAAAACCTATTGATCCAAATGATTGGAATTCACATCACCCACTTATGCAGTGATCTCAGGGTGAATTGAGAGGACACAAAAAAAGGAGTAAAGAGTGTAAAGATAAAAGAATGAGACGAAAAAATATGCAAGCAAGAAGCATACATCATGAACTTAAGTATTCACCATTATGAGAATAATTAGAAAACACTGCAAACACATCTATCCAGCAAAGACAGACAGACTCACACACACACACACACTAACATACAGACAAAAAAGCATATTTTCATGCTTTGTCATCATTAAATAAGTAACTTTTCACTTCTTCTATAAAACAATATTTGAACACAGGAAAAGTGCCATTTCATTTCTCACAGAATCAAACCAATTGCATCTATACAAAGTTCAAGGAATAACTTTTAATAAAACATTAAATAAAAGCAAAGGTTAAAAACCACACTGTGGTAAATGAAAAAAAAAGAAAGAAAAAGTAACAAAATCATGAGAATTTCCTAGATGAGCTGGTTGCATGCTAAATGATGTGAAAGTTTTTCCAGGCTGTGACTTTCCCTACTAGTACTAGTACTAGGACTTGCCATCCTTGTCAGCTTGTCGACGCTTGACATCCCAGTTATAAACCCTTGCCATATCTAGTGCAGTGGTTAAGGAAACCATTAGCATTCAAATCATTGTCACAAAATGCATGTAAAGATCAATCTTAAATAGACATATTTGTAAATGTCCAATGATCGTCTACAGGGCTCTCAGTAGACTTGGAAGAAGCATGCATTACTGGTATATGTAGCCACATATCAACGGTGAATGTCGCAAACGTATAAGTCCAATTTTTAATGTTTTGAGAAAATCAAAGAAAACAATGCTGCACTTTTTAATCTATCTTCACAAACACACACGGTGTGTAAGTGTCAAAAACTAGACCCAATAAGAATACACAGATTGCTCATATGGTTATTATACAGGTTTCTATTGGCTCTTGTGACACGGAATCCTAACTAGACAAAGCATTGGGGCTTCCTAATGTTACAAAAAAAAAGAAAGTGCTACTAATTCTAGACTTACACAGTTTGCGACTTTCACCATCGATATATTTACACACATACATATATACGCATTGACATCAGAATCACTGAAGTGTGAATTGTGCACACACTGCATGTAATGTGTGTACACATTTAAATTCAAATGGTAGCTTATGTATTCTTTCATTCTATAATTAATTGTGTGTGGCTCATTTGAGCTCCAAAAGTGACCCTGTACTGTAATGGCAATCATCGTTGCTTCCTTGCCTCAGTTGGCTTGGGAAAAGTTACGGACATCTGCAGCTCCATGTTTGGCGTTGGGGGACCACATAGTCACATAGTTGTATTGGGTAAAGAGGCGTCCTCCTTTGAATGCCAAAAGCTTGCTTAGCCCCATCTCAAAAGTTCACTGTTGGCCATAATAGCAGGGTGGGAGTGGGCACCTAGCCAGTGTTGGGCTGAGCTTCCTTGGTTCATGGCCGTTGTGGTGAGACAAGGTGAGTACGCCACCCAGAGAGCAATTGAAAGCCTTCAACTAACGTCCCTGGGAAAACCCATAGCTCAAGGTTTAAAGTTGGGTTGGTCATAAATAGCAGGGTGGGGTGGGACCTGTTGTGGTGAGACAAGCATGCCCCACCCACACAGCCTTCAACTTATGCCCCTGGGAAAGTCTTTGTTGTGGATGGGACAGTTCAGGGGACACTCCACTTTGCAATAGATATGTATTCTGTCTGTTGACGTTTTGGAATGCGACCAGTCGGTAGCATGGGCTTTGAGCTACATTATTGATGCTAGAAAGTATCCATGGGCCACAATTTAGACGTGACCATGACCGTAAGAAAGGTTATATATACGTACTCTTCTTACACTAGTTGACCATGACCGTAAGAAAGGTTAATACATACGTACTCTTCTTACACTAGTTGACCATGACCGTTTATATATATGTACTCTTCTTACACTAGTTGACCATGACCGTAAGAAAGGTTATATATACGTACTCTTCTTACACTAGTTGACCATGACCGTAAGAAAGGTTAATACTCTTCTTACACTAGTTGACCATGACCGTAAGAAAGGTTATATATATGTACTCTTCTTACACTAGTTGACCATGACCGTAAGAAAGGTTATACATACATGACCGTAATAAAAAGGTTATACATACGTATTCTTCTTACACTAGTTGACCATGACCGTAAGAAAGGTTATATATACGGTTGACCATGACCGTAAGAAAGGTTATATATACGTATTCTTCTTACACCATAGTTTATATATACGTACTCTTCTTACACTAGACCATGACCGTAAGAAAGGTTATATATACGTATTCTTCTTACACTAGTTGACCATGACCGTAAGAAAGGTTATATATACGTATTCTTCTTACACTAGTTGACCATGACCGTAAAGAAAGGTTATATATACGTACTCTTCTTACACTAGTTGACCATGACCGTAAGAAAGGTTATATATACATACTCTTCTTACACTAGTTGACCATGACCGTAAGAAAGGTTATATATACGTACTCTTCTTACACTAGTTGACCATGACCGTAAGAAAGGTTATATATACGTACTCTTCTTACACTAGTTGACCATGACCGTAAGAAAGGTTATATATACTCTTCTTACACTAGTTGACCATGACCGTTCTACGTTCTTACACTAGTTGACCATGACCGTAAAAGGTTATACATACGTATTCTTCTTACACTAGTTGACCATATATATATACGTACTCTTCTTACACTAGTTGACCATGACCGTAAGAAAGGTTATATATACGTACTCTTCTTACACTAGTTGACCATGACCGTAAGAAAGGTTATACATACGTACTCTTCTTACACTAGTTGACCATGACCGTAAGAAAGGTTATATATACGTACTCTTCTTACACTAGTTGACCATGACCGTAAGAAGGTTATATATATCGTACTCTTCTTACACTAGTTGTTAAGAAAGGTTATATATACGTACTCTTCTTACACTAGTTGACCATGACCGTAAGAAAGGTTATATATACGTACTCTTCTTACACTAGTTGACCATGACCGTAAGAAAGGTTATATATACGTACTCTTCTTACACTAGTTGACCATGACCGTAAGAAAGGTTATATATACGTACTCTTCTTACACTAGTTGACCATGACCGTAAGAAAGGTTATATATACGTACTCTTCTTACACTAGTTGACCATGACCGTAATAAAGGTTATACCTACGTACTCTTCTTACACTAGTTGACCATGACCGTAAGAAAGGTTATATATACGTACTCTTCTTACACTAGTTGACCATGACTTATATATAATGCACTAGTTGACCGTAAGAAAGGTTATATGCACTACTCTTCACTAGTTGACTAATTATCATTCAAACTCAAACTGTATTGTTTAGCTTATTAAGTTAATGAAAGACTCAAACTGTATAGTTTAGCTTATTAAGTTAATGAAAGACTTCAAACTGTATAGTTTAGCTTATTAAGTTAATGAAACACTTCAAACTGTATTGCTTTCACATTAACATATCATGAATTATAAAGTTCTATGCCGGGTGACGGGGGAATCCCCAAGCACAATGAATCGCCAACACACACCATGTAACAGTAATGTTATAGTGTCATGGATAGCAGGACACAGCCTAAGGGAAACAATAGCAATAAGTTGATTTTTCCACGAGTTGTGTCCCTTCCACATGTCCACAGTGACAGCTCTACAATAATAAAAAACTACCATAGATACATGTATTATGATATACGTGATGTATGTGAACAATGAGTGAAACTCCACCAAGGAACACAGAATAAAAATGTCACATTTCAGGTATGAGCCTTCGTCAAACAACATTCGAGAAATATCTTTTTCAACAAGCTTGAACAGTACGGCTATATTTCAATGAGGCAGGCCATCAACGATCAAGGAACCCCTGATCTGAAAGCGCACATTCTTAGGTGGAATCAGTACACATCCAACTATCTAATAACCATACGAACAATAGATCTATCACAATAGAGCATGAGTTAGAATTTAGCACGTTGAATCTAGAATTGTAGATTCTACTGTCTAGTCTACATCTAGGATTGATCTAGATTTAGATGACTTCAGAATCAAAATTTAGAGTAGATAAAGATATTAAATGCAAGAAATGGTTTGTAGACCGCTCACAGATCTAAATACAAGAAAATGGTTTGTAGACTGAACACAGATCTAAATACAAGAAAATATGGTTTGTAGACTGAACACAGATCTAAATACAAGAAAATATGGTTGTAGACCACACACAGACCTAAATACAAGAAAATATGGTTTGCAGACCACACACAGGTCTAAATACAAGAAAATATGGTTGTAGACCACACACAGGTCTAAATACAAGAAAATATGGTTGTAGACCACACACAGACCTAAATACAAGAAAATATGGTTGTAGACTGAACACAGATCTAAATACAAGAAAATATGGTTGTAGACTGAACACAGATCTAAATACAAGAAAATATGGTTGTAGACCACACACAGATCTAAATACAAGAAAATATGGTTTGTAGACTGAACACAGATCTAAATACAAGAAAATATGGTTGTAGACTGAACACAGATCTAAATACAAGAAAATATGGTTGTAGACCGAACACAGGTCTAAATACAAGAAAATATGGTTGTAGACTGAACACAGATCTAAATACAAGAAAATATGGTTGTAGACCACACACAGGTCTAAATACAAGAAAATATGGCTGTAGACCACACACAGGTCTAAATACAAGAAAATATGGTTGTAGACCACACACAGACCTAAATACAAGAAAATATGGTTTGTAGACTGAACACAGATCTAAATACAAGAAAATATGGTTGTAGACCACACACAGACCTAAATACAAGAAAATATGGTTGTAGACCACACACAGGTCTAAATACAAGAAAATATGGTTTGTAGACTGAACACAGATCTAAATACAAGAAAATATGGTTTGTAGACCGCACACAGATCTAAATACAAGAAAATATGGCTGTAGACTGAACACAGACCTAAATACAAGAAAATATGGTTGTAGACCACACACAGGTCTAAATACAAGAAAATATGGCTGTAGACTGAACACAGATCTAAATACAAGAAAATATGGTTTGTAGACTGAACACAGATCTAAATACAAGAAAATATGGTTTGTAGACCGCACACAGATCTAAATACAAAAAATATGGTTTGTAGACTGAACACAGATCTAAATACAAGAAAATATGGTTTGTAGACTGAACACAGATCTAAAAAAGCAAACACCAACCGCTATCAAGTGGGAATCACAGACAAGAAAGCAAACACCGTTATCAAGTGGGAATCACAGACAAGAAAGCAAACACCAACCGCTATCAAGTGGGAATCACAGACAAGAAAGCAAACACCAACCGCTATCAAGTGGGAATCACAGACAAGAAAGCAAACACCGTTATCAAGTGGGAATCACAGACAAGAAAGCAAACACCAACCACTATCAAGTGGGAATCACAGACAAGAAAGCAAACACCAACCGCTATCGACAAACAATGCATTTAACAATGAAACTTTGAACAACGTAATTCGCAAGAACAGAATCCAAATGTTGCCGCGAATGCACAGTCAACCTCAATTTATAACAAAGGACCCTGACTGCTGACCTGGAAGTGGATGTCATTAATAACAATATCCGTCAAACTATGGAACAAGCAAGCTGAATCGTAATCGCCCGACACAAGATAAACTCACTATAAAACGTTAGTAATTGTGCGATTTTCTACAACGTGTCTGCCTTGACACATAGTAGCCGAATACCACTTCCGCGACATTTTGAACGCTGGACTCGTACAGTGTGTGATTCTCCATTTACCCCCAGACTCAGACCCGATTTCATACATTATTCCTACCCTGGTCACCAATTTCTGACCATTTTCGGCCCCAGTATCAAATTTCCGACTTTTTTTCCGACCTTGCTGGACACCCTGTCGATGATCTCAGGGTGAACAACGAGGAAACAGCAGGATGAAAGACATAATATGATAGAGAGAGAGAGAAGAAAGAAGCAAATTCCACCAGTAAACCCCACCAACTTGCCCCCAAAACGATGTACCACCAGCTATGTTACTTCTCTGTGAAACTATTTAGATCTGCATGATCAATTGCTGTTCTGATAATCCACGTAAATAAAGGAACACAATGCGAAGGGCTGTGTAATATTACATAGATGCACACACAAAAAGAAATCTGACTGGGAAACACTCACTTTTAAAGGGAACAATAAATTCATTCTGTAAAGAATAATATGACAAAAAACAAGTTGCATAAACGGTTATTGGCATTGACAATACTGAGAAAACGGCACGGTAGTAAAACTTCTGTGATCAGTGGAAGCCCAGTTACAACTCATTTACCATGAAGAACTTTATGAGGATAAAGAGATACTTGACAGTTCCTGAAAAGGAAAAAACCAAAAGCTGGGTTCAGTTTGGACATAAACTACACTACAATGGCTTTACCATAGCTGCCAAATCATTTGAATCGAGAAACAGACTCTGACCGCACGAACAAAACATTCTGACCTGCACAACAGTCCACCAAATTCCAGAAAACATTGATAATTTAACTTTATGGTAAAGAACAATAAGTCTGCCAATCACTGGCCTTTCTGGCGAAGTGTGACAGTCATTTGGCAAACTCGATCAAAATGGGGTCTCTTGACTTTCACCCATATCTTAAGTCGCTGCCGTTAACTTACGGTTTCTTAACAAAAAAATGACATCATATACATACTTTTCAAGGTAGATATAGACTTAATACCCAAAACCAAAAAAAAACCCCACTCAACTATACTAAAAAAAACAACAAATTGGCAGCAACGCTTTTTTACCACCATTTCTTTTCTCTTTCCGTCCCGAAGAACACAAGTTGAAAGGATACTGACTTCCAGGGTTGTCATTTGATCCCGAATAAAAAAGCAGATCGTTTTCAACCTGACCTAATGACGTTTTGGCAGCATCCAAATTCTTCACTAGAACATCGTCTGCCTCACTGACTCCGTATTCCAGCATTACGTTGGCCTGAGAAAGAAAAGAGAAAAGAAAGAGAATAAACCTCTTCGGTGGAAACACAAATCGCTACAAAACTCTTCATGTTTGACATTCAAATGTTGGCTATTTTCAAAAAATTCGTTAAAAAAAATAACTATCCAAAATATCTTTAAAAATCATTGGACAGATAATAATAATAATAATACAATTCATTTCTATAGCCACTACTACATCTTACAACAGCTCTAAGCGCATTTATACATACATAGTAAAAAACATGAACAATGTACATATACATAATAAATAAATAAGCAAATAAAATAAATAAATAGATGAAAGCATAATATCATTTATAAAGGTGTATGGTACATAAATTAAAATGGCATAAGGTTGTTTTGACATGTTTTTTAAAGGAGATAGATTTTGAAAACTGGGTCAAGATCAAGATAGCCAGTGCGTTTCCGCGGCAATTAAGGATGCTACAAACTTTTCAATGGTACAAGATGACTATATTTTGACAGTTACTCATAATAATGTATATACGAAAATCAAAAACCTGAACTTAAAAGCAATACAAATCCCCTCAAGAGGAATGCCCTGTTAGTTCCAAAAAGAAAAGGAATGCAATTTGACTTGAAGACTGTTGTTTACTAGTTGTTGAGATTATCAATATAGTGAAGGAACAAAACAGATTTGTTTAGGAAATTAAGAACTGCGTTTCATTCGCCTGTATGGGTGAAGATAGACATTGTTTACTGCAAGTTTCACAGATGTTGTTTACTGCAAGTTTCACAGATGTTGTTTACTGCAAGTTTCAAGATGTTGTTTTCATAGATGTTGTTTACTGCAAGTTTCATAGATGTTGTTTACTGCAAGTTTCATAGATGTTGTTTACTGCAAGTTTCATAGATGTTGTTTACTGCAAGTTTCATAGATGTTGTTTACTGCAAGTTTCATAGATGTTGTTTACTGCAAGTTTCATAGATGTTGTTTACTGCAAGTTTCATAGGCGTTGTTTACTGCAAGTTTCATAGATGTTGTTTACTGTTTATAGATGTTGTTTACTGCAAGTTTCATAGATGTTGTTTACTGCAAGTTCATAGATGTTGTTTACTGCAAGTTTCATAGATGTTGTTTACTGCAAGTTTCATAGGCGTTGTTTACTGCAAGTTTCACAGACGTTGTTTACTGCAAGTTTCACAGATGTTGTTTACTGCAAGTTTCATACAGCGTTGTTTACTGGCAGGAGTTGTCTCAAGAGCTTGCAGCTTCCATGCTTTCCAATGAGGTTTACTCAGTTTCTCCCTACCCCACCCCACACTTATCAAATAATTTGCTAATGTGATAGTCAGATAATATCATCTCATTAGGCAAAAAATTTGAACATGGAAGCGAAAGCAAATTATTTCATTAAGTATAAGACCCAGATTCAGGAAATTTCAGATCTAATAAAAATAACACACTGCGCGCCTTTGTTTGCAACTAGACTCACCCCTAGCCACAGGCACACTTTTATCTGTGGGAGGTATATTTGCTTTAGCATACACATTGTCCGAGAGCAGGAATCTTGTTGTGAGAGAATCAGGATTTTCCTGGTGATGGAAATAAACATCATATCGTTTATCATTTATTTGTAATGAAGATATGGAACCTATTACACTTTATTTCTATACATATGAAATCTAATACATTTTATACTATAGATTGAATATAATATACTTTTTTGTATTAAACCTTATACCCTTTTTTTTTCATCTATGAAATCTAATATAATACTTTATCTATAAATGAGGGTTACATGTACTACCTTGTCCAAACCGCCTCGTTTTTCCGTTCACTTTGTTTAATATTGTCTCACAGAAATGATTTTGGCATCAAATTACTCAGGTAATAAAGTTCTTTTCAGTGGTAGCAATTGTTTTTCCAGTGGTAGCAATTGTTTTTCCAGTGGTAGCAATTGTTTTGTTTTTCCAGTGGTAGCAATTGTTTTTCCAGTGGTAGCAATTGTTTTTCCAGTGGTAGCAATTGTTTTTCCAGTGGTAACAATTGTTTTTCCAGTGGTAACAATTGTTTTTCCAGTGGTGTTTTTCCAGTTTGTTTGGACTACCTACCCCAGGGGTTTTTGCTGCAAAATGCTAAAAATCAATTATGTTTGTTAAAACGTTACACATCCAGGAAAAATGAAAGCAGCACAAAATTTTCCTCTTTAGCTAAAACAAATCACCGTCCAGCGATAGTGAGCTTAGATATTACATAACTAAATTTAAACAATATATTGTACACACAGCAAAGATCAATTTTATGAAAATTTCATGAAAAAGGAAATGGCTACAAAAATACATAAGCTTTGATATTTTTTGTCATACAAGCGATTACAAGTCAGCCATTGACATGCAAATTGCTCATACTGGTTAATACAAGAATGATTCCGAAGTTTCCATGAGGTAATATTTCGTGCTCTTTCAGCTTTTTCAAATCATAAACGCCTGCTTAAAATGGCAGCCTAGGTGGTTGAGTATTCTAATTAAATGTTAATTCTGTTATAACAATTTCTCAGATGAAAACAATTTTGGTATCATTGAGACCAGAGTCTTTTGGCTAAGAAAGAACCAACTCAGGATTACATAGATATGACTTTGGGTTTTCACTTGAAGACGATGAATGAAAATTTACGTTGTAAATAAAAGTGCACAATAAAAATATATTTAGATTGAAAATGTTGGACAATGAAGGGTAATAACTCCAAAATGAATCAAGTCACTCAACAGTGTCGAATTCCTGTAGCAAATCGTCCCTCTTAGTTGTGGCTGGCAAAAATCAGTAATTATCCATATACGCTAACCCATCAGGGGTCAAGCATGGTCTGCTGGATTCCCGGGTAGCTGATCGCCCGTTGAGATTTTTTATAAAAAATTACACTATTTTATCTCGTTATAACATCTCTCATACCGATTGTCTCAGTCTTTGTTTCTTACCACAGTGTCAACGTCTTGTCTGTTCTCAGTGAAAGTATCGTTTCTCTTGGATTGTTACTTTTCTGAAAAATGCATTTTTATTATGTATGTATATTTCTCATTTTTTTCCTTTGGTCATTATATTTTATATAATTGCTAAGAAACTACGCGAACATAGTTAACGAAAATGAGTTTATTTCAAAGATTGGTTGTCGCACTTCGCTCTGTAGAAAAAAATAATTTGCGGTCACAAACCATTACAAAGTTATAAGGGTCTTCCTCCACCCACTCCTTTTTTTTGCCTAAGTTAAGCATGCATGCAACGGGTCTTCCTTGAGCATAAATCACTTTTAAACATATCTAGTATGGATCCCACCCTAGAGAATTATCATCTTGCCGTCAGTGAATTGTGCCACATATGTGAAAAGAAAACTTAACACATAAAGAAAAACAGGCAAAGAGAAAGCCACTGTGTGATAAAATGTGAGACAGCAGCACATTCCATGGACAACAAACTTACATGTCAGACAGACACTCATCTCACAGAGCTCGGGCAGATATTAAAACAATATGGCAGTTGTAAGAAACAAGCACACGAAACACAAACACAGCTTGATCGTCTATTAGACTTGCCTTCTTTTTAGTGACAATGACATTGATAAAGCCACATACACTCAAGAAGTACGGAACACTGAGCATAAATTATCACAGGCATACCACATGAAAAAACTCACACATAGATCAGGTCCCATCCTTAGATAAAGTTCTTACCAAACACAGAATCACATCACAGGCATACACAGTCGATCTTTTATTGGGAACCACTGTCATAAATACTTATAAGAAAAGGTTTATTACAGACCTTAGGCAAACAATCATCACACAGACAATGGCATGCACACATTGCCCAATAGATATTGATGAAGCACAACACGATAGCGTTAGTTTTCAGCAATATCAACAAAGCATTAGTAAAGTCCACAAAGCAATCTCACACACAAAGACAATTGATAAAAATTCAATCAATAACATTCAAAAGGGGTATAGACACATACATGAGCATGTATAGACAAAGCTTCCCAAACAAAACAATCCCAAAACAGCCTATTTTAGAGCACCATTGCACCCCACATATATGACAGTACAAATTCGGGACTTGTTGCTGGGTGAACAGGGAACGGAAAGCTGTTACCAGTCAATTGCAAGGATAGAGAGGCAGGCACGAGGCATTATAAACTCACAAACGAGAATGAAGTTCATAATGAACACAAATATTAAAAAAACAGCCCCTGGTGCATGCACACAGACCGACCTGCAAGAAACATTTAATGTCCATAGTGATACATATCTGTAATAAAATGATAATCTATATTGTGAAAGTGATGTAACTGTTGTCATCTTATATGTATGTGTATTATTAGACTTAATTCCCCTTATCCTTAGATAAGCATATAAAGGCTGAATAAAGAGATTCTAGGTCAGTCTAGATCAGATCTACCAACTGTACACTGGCCATTCTGTCACAATATCTTACTTCATTTGTGTTTATGAGTTATTCCTTCAATGATATTGTTTGTTTCCGTTAGTCCCATTATAGGAGTATTACAAAATCGATATTGTTCTGTTCATCGTGATGAATGCAAACTATCTTTTCAGTATGTACGTACAAGTATGTATTGTCTTATTTTGTGAAAGTTTGATGGCATTCGCCTGTACAGATTTTGTGTTAAAGTGTTTTACTTAATGCCCTTTGTCTGTTATTGTACTGAAATGATGGTCCTAATTGAGGCCTTGATAGTGTGGAAACAGAACATTTCTTGATAAATTTCTTTCATCAGTCTATAGCAACACTCTCTTTAAAGTTGGGGGAAGCCTTCACATTTATTGTCGATGGCTATTTTAGCCAGATACAAACTGATTAATTGCACCTATCAATTACTGTTAAGTGTGGCAAAGCTAGCAGGGAGCGAACGCCACGTGGCGGTCCTTTGCTGACCTCGGTCAGCGTGAACCAGGTGCACGCGTCTGCCAACTAAGAGGGTGAGTTTTGTACAGCTGTGTCAAACACAATGATATTTGGCATATAA
The DNA here is from genome assembly GCA_037039925.1 of Doris montereyensis. Lineage (NCBI taxonomy): Eukaryota > Metazoa > Mollusca > Gastropoda > Nudibranchia > Dorididae > Doris > Doris montereyensis. The sequence continues at coordinate 304,269 of JAXRKP010000267.1, read as the reverse complement.
CCAACCTTCTTCACTTTCAAGTGTTTGATGATGTCCAACGAACTCTTGATGTCTGGAATCTGGTTCTTTAATCTGATGACAAAGACCGGGAAAGGCAGTAAAGTAAGTGGTCTCACGCCTTACGGACCGACGCTTGGGAGACAACAAAATACATGGCCTCTTTAACATTTAGCTGGACAGACTATTAGGCAAATACTTCATACATGGGAAAAGGTGGGAGTGGGTGTGCAGCTTTAATAACAATTTTGCGACGTTTACTTTAGGCCTAGAATTCAGGATTCAAAACAAGAGGGAGGTATAAAATTAAAATTCTAGTATTATCTAGGCCCAGGGCATGATGCTGATCTACAATGACATGTTCCAGACAGAGAAAAACCGCAGCATTGTCGATCTGAATTTTGAATTTTCATTTTATTGCAATGCATGTAACAGACCATTTTGCCTTCCGACAAATGAAAGATTGACCTCTTAGCCGTACTGAAAGTTTTCGAAGCTGCCTCTTAGATATTAATAAAAAATACTATAATTCAAGAGGAAAACATCCTATGAACTGCTTTACTGATTTTAGGCAAAGAAAACAACACTGCCTTGAGACAGGCATTAAATATAACTGCTGTCAATAAAAAAAAAAACAAGTGTAAAACAAGCACTGAAAATAATGAATTTACCTGTTCTTTTTAAGTTAAAATTATACTCCATAAACTTAAACTTATTGTGCAGTTCCTCTTGTTTCTTCAAGACCGCTTCTGCAGAATCATTCTCGGCTTGTTTCATAAACTCCTCTACATTTTCCTGCAAACAGAAGAAAATTAAAAAACCATGAGAAAATAGTGTCAGTGTCATGAAATGCACAACTTGGTAACGGTATGACTACACGCAAATGGGATAAAACTGATGTTAAACATCACATAATATGATTAGCATATTACTTACTTTTATACACGGCCTTTTTTTTTTCAACAGATCCATTCATCCTAAACAAAGAATGCAATCCTAGCACTAGAAGAGAAATTTAATAAACTTTAAGACGTTAAGTTGAAACATGAGTGAGACAGAGAGAGAGAGAGAGAGAGAGACAACAAACTAATTAAGGTTTAATCCCCCCTCCCAAAAGCTAGTCAACTTAGTCAGCCAGCTGTATTTAACTCAGTCAAACCGATCGTTCGCTAACTGCTTCCCATTCCTCAAGCCAACCAAACACGACCATGGGTTACACCTTCTTTGACCAATCAGATTGGCTCGTTAAACATAATTTTGTCAGTTATTTAAAGTACTATTATTTCTAGAAAGCTCATTGGATTGGTCAGTTCAAGACGCCTTTAAAACCTCGTCAGTTATTTAAAGTACTATTGTTTCTAGAAAGCTCATTAGATTGGTCAGTTCAAGAAGCCTTTTTAACCTGGTAAGGCTATGACCAGTAGATGCCGGTTTGTTACAGCACTCGGTTCAGCGATACGCCCGGGATTTACTGTTTGCCTGCTACAAACCTCTCAGCGCAAAGCCCGGCATCTTGTTACCCTCTAACTGTCTTACGCTCACCCGTTTTTGGAAACAATTAACCCTTTAGTAAATAGGAAAAAGGACGCATTCAGGCATAAAAGCATATGCCCAAAAAGCCACCGGTTAAGTCTTTTTCTAAAGGGGTATGTCCATCATTATCTTTGCCTTGGACAACTGGTAGTAACAATGCTAACAGCTGTACTATGCATGAAGTAGGTTTGATTATTTATACAATTTCATTTATTGGTCACCCCTACTGTAAAATGGAATGATCCTACTAGGACAAGTCCATCGCCAGAGGGGTGTAAATGTGAGCTGGTCCGTTTTGAGAGAGTGTGTGATTGAGCTGATAAGAACATGTTGCACAGATACGCAATTGGCAAGGACTTCCATAGTCGGGATACCACCCAGGGACATAATAAAGAGGGTTCGTTTGAAGGGGTGAGATAAAAGTTGGGGCATAGTTTTGTGGGGGGATAAAGAAAGAAAGAAAAGTAAAATAAAGAGTTAGTGGGAGGAGCTATTTTGAATGTGGGCCAATCATAGAATGTGTGACAGTATAAAAGTATTGTGAGAACGGATGTCCGGGACTGAGGACTGTATTGACAACGGCCAGAACACGCACAGTTCAATGAGTGAGTGAGACAAGTGACGATAGACTGACTGGCGAACACGAACAGTTCACATGTGACAATGACAAGGACCGGACCGAGACTTTATCAGAAATCGCTGATCATGCAGTTTGAGGTAGCATTGGACTACAGAGACATGTTACAGAAATCTGGTTGTATGGCTTTATATTATATGAGCATTTTTCATAAACATTTTACCTTTCTTTCTTTATCAGTTCCCATTCTACCCTTCAGTGTATGGGTTCAGATGCCCCGAGATGGATCTTTTCTCCAGGATGCCCTGTCCTGGTATTTTCTGCTTTCTTCCAAAAAAGTTCAATTTCTATGCTTCATGCCTTTCTTATATCTTCTTCCCACTCTCTCCGAGGTCTGCCTTTTGGTCTTTTACCTTGGGCTTTAGCACTGTATATACTGATTTAGCTATCCTATTGTCATTCACTGTTTACATGCCCAAACCATCTCAATTGATTTGTTTCTATCTTAGTTTTTATGCTATCTGCTTTGGTTTGATCTCTTATTGTTGTGTTTCTGATTTTGTCTCTTTTAGTTTTCCCTACTATTCTTCTTAGATATTCCTACTGTATTCTCTACCGTCTTAGGTTCAGGTTTCGCTGCCATAGAGGAGAGTAGGACAATAAACTGTATTGTATACTGCCATTTTGGTTTTTGTTGACAATTCTTGCTTACCTACAAAAACTGCCTTTCCTTGATGGTTATATATTGCACTTGCCTTTTTGATTCTCTGGCTGATTTCTTCTCTTAGTTTTCCCTCAGAGTTAATCATTACTCTCAGATAATTGCAGCTTTGAACTTGTTCTGAATTCTCCCTGAGCAATTTAAGATTTTGTGTTTCAGCTTCCCTAGTTACTAGCGTTGTTTTGGTTTTCTTTGCATTTACTCTCATTCCTCTTTTATTTAGTTTATTGTTTATAAGGTTGATATTCGACTGAAGGTCACTTTCTGATTTCCAAACAAAACTAAATCATCGGCAAATAAAAGCATTGATACATTTACTGGTTTGAACTTCCACATACCTACATTCATTTTCTTCATTTTTGGGGAGGCCTTTGCGACTGAATCCATAAATGTGATAAACAAAAGAGGACTTAGGATACACCCCTGTCTTTTCCTATATCTACATCAAATTCTGCAATGTTTCCAGCTGCTTTCACTGCACGTTGGTTTATAAAATTGTAAAAACTTTTAATGGTTTCTATTAAATTTTGCTCTACATTGTGTTCTTTTATGGGATGCCATAGTTCATCCCTCCTCACAGTGTCAAATACCTTTTCTAAATCAATAAAACACAGGTGCAAGTCAATATTTCTCGAGGAATTTTCTATTATTTGTCTAATTGTAAATATGTGATCTTCACTTCTTCCTGGTCTAAATCCACTCTGAGGCTCTTCAATCTGATCTTCTTCTCTTTTCAGTCTCATTTCTAGTATCCTGGAACGCTAAGTAGTGATATCCCTCTATAGTTTGAGCATTCCATATTTTAAGTCCATGTTACCTAATTTGCATAAAAAGAGCGCAGTTAGTGCATATATATTGATTGATGTTGTGTGTAAGTGACAATAAATTGTTTGAAAAGTTTGTATCTATGTATGGTACAAAATACTTAATAAATTACCAATAAAAAGATAATACCAATGGCTGAAATGTTGTTAAAATGTAATAAATTACACAATAGGAAAGTAGTTTTGTTCTTTCCCTTTGATATTCATGGATGCCTATCACCTGTGCAGATTATTTAAAACTTAAGTATTATAAAAATTGTAGTGGATAATGCGAGTAAAACGAAAAAAAAAAGGACAAAGGAAATAGAAGTGGTATCATTTGCCTGTCTCGCCAAATGAATCATTCCCAAGATGGCTAGTAGTAGTGCTGTCGGATCTCCTGCGACAAGAGGGCACATATGTCAATCGACAAAAGTTTGTGAATTTCACAAATTTAAATCACAAGACGGACAGTTTGGATTCAACGATCACATTTTGCCAACTTTACGTGGCTTTGCCCAAACATGTGTTATATCCAAATCATGTTTGCGAATTAACTAAGTGACGAAAGAGAAGACACAATCTACACGCTCCCTGCCCTCTAGCCACACGAGACCCAAACACTTTGCTCTTCATCTCGGTGAGTACATGTGGCGCAGAAAGCAGCCTGTCCTAAGGTGAGAAAGAAAGAAGGTGGTCGTTGTGTGTAGGCTGTAAGCTTGACTCTGTATCTTTTTATGGATTATTGTGTCTAATATATTATTTTACATTGAAATGTGCTAGACAAATATGTAAAGATGGTTTGATAAAGCATTATCTTTACTTTATATTATATTGAATTAAAGTCACTGGTAGCCCGATCATGAAAGTCCTACCCGTAATTAGCCTTGTTTTCTCCTACTAATTTGAAAATAAGAAGTTTGGCTTGGCTTGGGTAAGACCAGATAACGCCATTCGATTAAATTCAATAGATTGGTGAGAAAGTCACACTTCCCCGTGAACTCGTAAAACTTTGTGGGCAACCTCGAACCACGGCGAACAATGTCAGTGAGCAAACTAGTGTGTGATAATGATGGACACACCCCTTTAGATAGACTAAACCAATGGGCCTTTAGCCTTTGGACGTAAGCTTATGAGCCTGAATGCGTCCATTGCGCTGGCTGAGCGAGCCGCTTTTCAGTGAGTGTTATGACACTACTTTACCAAAGGAACGGTCATGATCATAATGCATCAGTATCACTGTCCAAAAACCCGTCATTAATCATATTTTTACTACTGAACTGCTTTTGTTCAACACGCACATTTCATCACCCATATTCAAACGTGTATGTTTTCTGCTTTGCTCTTATCAATTTTGTCATTATGGACTGTTAAAATAATGACACAAAGAGAGAATTAATCCTCATTTTCAAATACCACCCATTGAAACATCAAAGACAACTACAGTACACTATATCTAGAGCTAGATCTAGAAAGAGAGATACCTAGATTCTAGATCTAGAAATCTATATAATCTACATGACTTACAATTCTAGACTTAGAAAAAAGAGTCAAGAAACCAATAGTACACTTCGGTCACTTCAACAAGTCAAGTCGTGACACAATTCAATCCAATACACTCTATAGAAATATTCATTGTAGTGGAGGTAGGTTTCTTTGCTCTTCTAAATATCAACGGTTTTCAATAAAACTTACCAAAAAATCTACTTTCGTGCAGCCGGTCAAATTTGACGACGGCGCTAGTTCGGTTGCCTCGGTAGCCATGCTTCTGCCAGTTACTCTACTAGATCTAGATCTATACCTTTCAGTTTCAACTCAACAATGTTAGGCCTACACTCTAGTGCTCTAGTTCAAGGCCTGCATTACTTCCGTCACTACGTGCCTATATATACTTCACCCGTATTTTGGCTATATTTTATATTTGCCGTGGGAACAGCAATGCTGTCTATAATAAGAACCTTCTGGTGCCGTACAGTCGATTACAGGTCTCAAACCAGAACGACAATGGTAGATGTGGGTGGTTTATATCTTATGTATTCTGTTCGGTTTGTTTTGAGCTGTGGATTTTAATCAGATTAAATTCATGAAACAGTTCTTTTGAAATGTGACTATTTTGCAAATTATGGTTGTTTGGTTCAATGATAAAAGTGTTTCAGAGATCATCAAAATTTATAATTTAGTTGCATATTAAATCAAAACAATGCAGGACTAAAAATTAAGTTTGGTTTTCTACTTTCAAACTCCATAGTAGTAGAGACAGTAATAGTAATAGTAGTAGTAGTAGTAGTAGTAGTAGTAGTAGTAGTAGTAGTAGTAGTAGTAGTAGTAGTAGTAGTAGTAGTAGTAGGAGTAGTAGTAAAAGTAGTAGTAGTAGTAGTAGTAGTAGTAGTAGTAATAATGGTAGTAATAATGGTAGTAGTAGTAGTAGTAGTAGTAGGCTAGTAGTAGTAATCACCTAGTAGTAGTAGCAGCAGTAGTATTAGTATAAGTGTTGGTAGTAGTAGTAATAATAGTAGTAGTAAAAGTAGTAGTAGTAGTAGCATATCGTATTGGAAGTAGTAGTAGTGAAGTGGTGCAATGTAGTAGCAGTAGTAGTAGTAGTAGTAGTAGTAGTAGTAGTCGTAGTATTAGTAGTAGTACTAGGCCTAATAGTAAAGTATAGTAGTAGAAGTAAGTAGTAGTAGCAGTAATAGTAGTATTAGTAGTAGCAGTAATAGTAGTATTAGTAGCAGTAGCAGCAATAGTAGTAGGAGTAGTAGTGGTAGTAGTATTAGCAGCAGCAGTAGTAGTAGTAGTAGTAGTAGTAGTAGTAGTAGTAGTAGTAGTAGTAGTAGTAGTAGTAGTAGTAGTAGAGGCATTATTAGTAGTAGCAATGTAGCAGCAGTAGTAGCAGTAGTAGTAGTAGTAGTAGTAGTAGTAGTAGTAGTAGTAGTAGTAGTAGTAGTAGTAGTAGTAGTAGTAGTAGTAGTAGTAGTAGTAGTAATAGTAGTAGTAATAGCAGCAGCAGCAGTAATTGTAAATATGTGGTCTTGTACACTTCTTCTTTGTCTAAATCCACTCTGATGCTCTTCAATCTGATCCTCTACTCTTTTCCTTAGTCTCATTTTCCAGTATCCTGGTATATACATTTCCTGGAACGCTAAGTAGTGATATTCCCGTATAGTTTGAGCATTCCATAGTTGATCCTTTCTAGTGTATTGGTACTACTGTTCCCTATTTCCAGTCGTCTGGCACCTGTTTGGACTTCCATGCTTATTGGCATTTTGCATGTTGTAGTTTGTCTGCCTCTCTGCCTTGGTTTTTAATCATTTCTGGATTTAACTTGATCTGCTCCTGGGCTTTTCCTGATTTCACTTTTTCTTATAGCTGTTTGGATTTCTTCCATTGATATATCTACATCTTCAGCTGTCTCCTCTGAATTACTTATTACTCTTACTAATTGATATTTACTCCTTGTTTCATACGTTCCCGAAGGGATTATATAATTGGTGAAAATACTTTCTCCATGTTTCCATGTTTCGCTGTCTTCTTTCCTTATTTCTTCTTTGGCATTCTTAATTTGTCATATTGGGCATGCTGTGGTCTTTCTCGTGCTCTTCGTTGCCCCCCCCCAAAAAAAAACAACTTTTTGGTTTCCTTCATAGATTTCTTGAAGTCTTTGTCCAAACTCTTCCCATTGTTCCTGTTTTTTTTTCTAAATTCCTCTTTGGTGATAGTTCTTTTTTTCACGCAAACTACTCCATCCTCTGGTCTCTTTGTTTGCAAGTATTTCTTCCAGGTATCCTTTTTTCCTTTGATCTTAGTCTTGACGTTCTTTATTCCACCACGCTGTTCTTTTTCTATCTCCTTTAATTTGTTTCCTAACACAGACCTCTTCAGTAGAACTGAGGAGTGTTTCTTTATACATCTGCCACTTTTCTTCTATTGTGCTATCAATCAGATCCATCTGTATTTCACTGATAAATCTTTTTATCCTAGATTGGTATACCTGTTTTACTATTGGTTTATTTAGTTCCTCTATTTTGAGTTTAGTAGCTTTCTTCTCTTTCCTTTTCTGTTTGTTTTCTTAAGTCAGTAATCTCATTTTTTTTGGCAATCACTAAGCGATGATCACTAAATTTCTGCTCCTCTGTTTACTCTGCATCCAATGTACTGTAAAAAAGGGAGCTGCTAACTATTATGTAGTCTATCATTGACTTTTCACACCTGTCTTCATTTACTCTTGTTATTTGTGGATATCTTTATGAGGAAAAAAGGTGTTGGCTATTTTCATTTATTCTTTAGGCAAAAATCTATTAGTCTCTCCATTTGGAGAAGTTGTTGTCTCTCCTTCTTCACCTATTACTCCTTCTGACGTTTCTTACATTGTTGCCTACTCTAGCGTTTAAATCTTCTAAAAGCATTAGTTCCTGTTTGGGTTTAAGATTCTCTGCAGCTATTTGTAAATCATTTTCGAAGATATCTTTTTCTTCTTTAGTTGCGTCTTCGTTTGGTCCATAAACTATTAATAATTTAATTTCTCGTCCTTTTGGGTTTAATATTTACCTCTAATAGCCGTTGGCTTATAAACTTCCAACTTTCTAGTAGCATTTCTTGCCTTTTATGCATTAGGAGGCCAACTCCTGCTCTAGCTCTATCTTTGATATCTGCTCCTGAGAAGATTAAATTATGATTCGATCCTACATTTTCTATTCCTTGTCCTTTTTTTCTTTGTTTCTGTAGTGGCCAAAATATCTACTTTGATTTTTTCCATTTCTTCAACTAATTCTAACTCTTTTCCATTTATTTCCCTAACGTTTCTTGTTCCAAAAATCACAGTCCTTATTTGTTTCCAAGTTCGTCTTCGAAAGATCAACTCGGTTATATTAGATTATATTTATTTTTTCTCTGAATCTGTTTGTTTTTGGATAAGCAAGGGATTAGCCCACTGTACACTAGGTAGATGGTGGGGCTGCCACCTTGAGGCCCCCTACCCGGTCTTGTCATTTTCTGTCAGGGTTGACTCCCGCCTTTAGTCATTCAATACCAGACTGCAAACAGCAGGTTCTTATTTTCTGTCAGGGTTATCTTCTTTAGTCTTTGGTCAGTCAAGACCAGCCTGTAAGGCAGCAGGGTTGTTTTCTTTCAGGGTTAACTGTCTTAGTTTTAGGTCAGCCAAGACCTGCCGGCAAGGCAGTGGAGACTTCGTGCAAGGCGGGATCATCTACTCCCCGTACAGGTACCTACCTGTCCACTGTCCGGAGGGAATGTAATGACATAAGATACACAAAGCCCCATAGGAACAAACACAAGAAAAATACAAGGAACAGACAGAAAAAAATCATGGCCACCATGGAGATCGAAACCTCGATCTTTACATCGGCATCCATCGCTTCGCCATGAAAAGAAAGCATGCTACCAATCCAGCTAACTACTCTGTCACTGCGATTGCTAAAACTACTACTACCACTATTACTACTACTACTACTACTACTACTACTACTACTACCATTATTAGTACTACTACTACTACTACTACTACTACTACTACTACTATTACTACTACCACTATAACTACTACTACTACTACCACTATTACTACTACTACTACTACTACTACTACCACTATTACTACTACTATTTACTACTACTACTACTA